>PVJH01012389.1:0-64754 GCA_004026705.1 Nesogale talazaci
TTGCTGTGAGTTGAGGTTCCTTCAAGCCCTGCTTTGCCACACTCTTGGAATATACATCTCTTAATCTGGGACTGTTGGACTCTGTCATCTGGCTGGCTGTTGGTGACCTGCTTTGTTGTTTGCTGCTTGTGACCGGATAGCCTGAAGTGCTCTACAGAGGACTGCTTGGTGGCCCTCAGGACTCCAAGAACTGTCACTCTACCAGCGGTCTCAAGCAAGTGAATTGCACCAAGCCATTTGTACTACTTTATAGATTAGTTAACTATTTATTTCTTATTTTATATATCCTTCTATCTATATAAATATATAAAGAGAATTACTTGTGTCCTGGTTTTGTTTCTCTAGAGAACACTGTCTAACACAGGGGGAAAGGAGAGGAGAAGATAATTAAAATGAATAACTGAATCCCCTAGTATTTCCATGCTGACAGGAGGAAAAGAGGACTGTGAGGTGGCTGGATGTGAGAAAAAGCTAGAGAATTCTTTTAGGAGAAGACATTCTGCTAAGTGAGAGTGGATGGAGGTAGGGCCATCGCATCTCACGTACAACACAGAAAGCAAAGCTCATGCCTTCTGCCCAAAGAGCCCCAGGCCAAAGCACACAGTGTAAGGAGACAGACAGGGATTGCACTGGCACCCCTAATTGACCTCTTGAGAGGGACTTTGTTTAGTACACAACCCTGCGTAGCAACACTGATGCAACTCTTGGCTCTGTGAGTATTCAGTCCCTAACTTTCCTGTTGCTTTCCTGAAGGAAGCTGAAATTGTTAGGGCCTCAGGCACCCCATTATTCAGGTCGGCTTTGAAGATTGCTAGACGCATGTGAAAACACTTTGGAAGCAGTGTACAAAGTTAGAGATCATGAAAGAACAGTTGAGCCCAAGACTCTACAGCCAGACTACGTTTTCCATGATGACACAGCGTTGGACATTAGAATAAGGAAGACCAATGGAAAATTGATGCCTTAGAACTATGGTATGGGAAAAGAATATTGAAGGTACACTGGACTATTAGAAGAACAAACAGATCTGTTTTGGAAAAAGTATAGCCAGAAGGCTCCTTGGACTGAAAGAAGGTGAGGTTTTAGCTCATGTACTTTGAAAAGGTTATCAGAGACAGGTCTCCTAAGAAGGACATCATGACAGTAAAGCCGAGAGGCAGTGAAGAAGAGGGAGATCCTGAAGGACATGGATTGACATAGTCACTGGGACCATGGGCCCAAACATAGGGACATTGTGAGGATGGCCCAGGACTGACTGGCTAGTGTTTGTTCTACTGCTCATAGGGTTGCTCTGAGTCTAAAGAAGTCTGCAGTAGGCAACAGAAACAGCAAAACCTTAGGACTCAATGTTCTGATACAAGAAGCCCATCAACTTCACAGGAAAAATGTGTGGCCGTCCACTCCCATAAAACGTACAGTCTGGGAAACACCGTCAGGCAGTCGCACTGTCCTCTTAGATCAAGATGAGTTGCAATCAACTCAGCAGCAACAGGAACAAGGAGGAAGAGTGCTCCTGGGGAGATCCACACTCTGTGTCTCAGAGGAGAATGCCCTGGCTCAAGTCTCTCATTCTTCCTCAAAGCTGTGGGGAGTCACTGTTGTGTTTGTGTTTTGTACAATTACCCCAAAGGCTGCAGAGGCCTTTTTGAATATTTGATCAACCTAGTCATCAAAACCTGCAGCATGTGTGCTCCATCCGACCCTTCCTCTCCCTTCCGTTCCCTCCTGCCCCCAACTTGCAAGCCCTGCCAATGTTCTTTGCTTTGCTCACACATTCCTGTAATGTATTCATCTCAAGATGCACTTCTGTCTCATTTAATCACTTAAACAGACCTTTGGTGTCGACTTAATTGATTCTTCCTGGGTTTGCATTTGCATCTTTGACTTTGTCACCCTGATTTCTTTGACTACCTCTCCGTCTGCGTGACATATGTTTAGGCTTTAGCAGATTTCCAATATTCTGCAAGATTTCAGAGGCCAAGGTTGCAAGGGGTGGAGAATGGTGTTTCAAACAGAATCTGGCCAGGCAGTTGAGCAAAACCAAGAATAAGCACTCTTTGGCTTGTGAGACAGGTAACTGGGCCATCTTTTCGGGTTTAGCTGCCCTGTTCCAATCTGGCAGCAGTGAGGCTACTCAAGGACCATGTGTTACTGAGCATTTCCTGCCGGGAGAAAGACGGGTCAGAAATATTCAGAAACTTCTCTAGAGTGTTTTTGCATTATTTTGTCTGACATTCTTATCCCCTGTGAATTTAGATTCTCTCTCTCTCTCTCTCTCTCTCTCTCTCTCTCTCTCTCTCTCTCTCTCTCTCTCTTTCAGAGGGATGGAAACTGTGGTCAGTAGAATCACTGGGGTTGGTGCTACCCAGCGAAGTAACTCCTAGTATTCACCTGCTGCCTGGGGCACTTTCCAAGTCAGACCATAGAGAACCTTAACAAACCCAACCCCTTCCATCAATCTGATTCTAACTCATGTGGAGCCTACATAGGGTTTTTGAGATTGCAGTTTTTTAAGGACCAACAGCTTCATCTTCCTCTCACTGAGCGGCTGTTGGGAAGGCTTATATTGCAAGTATCAGCCCATCACCTAGCCCAAAATATCACCAGGGCTTGCAAATTAAATCTTCTTACAATATGTGATAAATACCATTTTCGATTACTTAAATTGAATGTTTCTTAGGCTGTATGAACTGCATGATTGGTTTTGCATTGGACTATAATATTATTAGTTACAACATTATTAGTATCTTAATGTAAACTATTTTTGATCACTCTAGTCTCCTTTAATTGGAGTTCTGGTGGCACCCTGACCCCGAATTGGGCTGTTAAATGGAAGGGCACAGTTTGAAACCACCAGCTCTTCCATGGGAGAAAAATGAAGTTTCCTACTCCTGTAAAGAGTGATAATCAAACCCACAGAAGCAGTTCTGTCCTCTTGTATAAGATCACTATGAGTAGGAATAAAATGATAACCATGAGCTTTCCCCCCTTTCAATAATACATGAATCCCCCCTCAAATATATATATATGAATATGTTCACAAATATTGCTTATCACAGTATTGTAGATAACACATCAGATAATTTGGCAAACACAGTAACTTGAGAAGCATCAGCCATGAGAAAGCAATAGCATAAGCTTGTAACCATGCAGATAAACCATATCATTGTCGTTGGGTAACAAAGGAGCCAGAAGGTATAAAAAGAAAATTAGCCTAGGATTTAAGAGTAAGCTGGCCTTATAAAAAGTATTTTCTTTTTGTACAAAAACTGCAGGGATGTTTTTATTTAAAAAATAATAAATTTCTGCTAAAACACTGCACTGCACAAAATTTTATAGACAGTCATTTTGGTGTCAGCCCACCCCCCTTCCCCACACTCCTCTAATGATGTCACTAAGTAGTTGGTTAGAACAGGTGGAACAGCCCAGTGAGTTTAAAATGTGCATGTTTGTGCAGATGAGAAACTGAACGGCAGTTTATTCTGTGGGGCCAGCTCAGCAAAAACACCTACGCTTTAATTTTATGTAGACTGAATGATGTAAATTATGTCAAATGGAGATTCCTATAAGCCAGTCCATCGATGGAGACTTGTGTTCTAAGACAAAAGGGAGGCGATGGGGGAGAGATGCTATGGTTCTCAATTCATGAGCCTGTGCTGCAGACAGTGAACATCATTCTCCCAGCTTCCCACAAGGGGCAAAACACCAAATCTGGTTGGATGAGTGACTGAATTACGATGCGGATCTTGCCACTGACCGGATAGTACACATTTTCATTTTCTCATTGATATAATGGAAATCATGGGATAAAAATTATTTCCCAATGGCATCATGAAAAGGACTTAATATTTTTAAGCACCTGGAAATTCTGGCATCTGACAGAGAATGGCTGAATATTATGGATGTCATATGCATGTATTACGCTCTTCAAAGGAAAAATGTATTACTCACATTTTTAATCATAAGCATAAAATCATTAAAGTTTGCAATGTGGCTGCATAATTTCTGCCAAATAAAGAAAGAAAGGAAGGAAAGAAAACATTTCAAGTCTTTCATTTGATATAATGAGCATCAGAATAGCTACTGGCACCCAATTTTTAATCAGTCCAATGACTTTAATATGCATCCATTTTCTTAGTTCTTTATTTAAATGTTCCTAATGAAAAGTGAATTTGTATTTCTTTGTTTAAAAATGAGCCAAGACCTTATTTTAAGGAATAAGCTGCCTAAATGTTTTCTCTTGAATCAATAAGAAGTCTTAGATGGAATATAGTTATGTAATGTGATGAGTAGTATAAATATTTTCTTTATGTTTTTATGAAATCACAAATACTTGTGTGTATAAAATGGCCTTTGGAAAATTTTCACTATCTTTAATTCCATTTCCATCATTTTTTATAGACCTTGTCCCCCTGCCCCCCCCCCCCATATATACCTATTTGAGCTATTGGTACTTTTATTCCTGGAGATAAATTTTTCCTTCCATGGTTCTGGAAACTCTGTTTGAGCTTCTAAAATAACAACTAAATGCCCTTTCTGGTGGATCTGTTATTATTTCTGAGCCCACCATTGAGGCTACGTTGTTAGTGGGGTAACTAGATGAATTTTAGTCAATCCCAGCTTATGGTGAACCCAAGTTTTTAGGATAGAACTGCTCACTTGAATACATAAGGTCGTGAGTGGTCTTTCAGAAGCTGATCATCCACCTAAATTCGAAGGCACCCCTAGATAAGTTCAAACCTCAATCATTCCACTAGCAATCTTAGACACTTGTATCATCTAAGGATGTCTGAAATATGAATATATAAGAGATAAAGCTTTGAGTTTTATTTTTACAATATCAATGTGATGAAGGTTTGCAGAACAAACCAGTTTTCCAAATAAAAATCCATATACATTTCCAAAGAGCTAAACCATTAAGCAGGTTGTGGTGGTAAATTTTATGCCAACATCGAAGGACAATGATATCCAATTGTTTGGTCAAACACTGACTTAAACACTGGTATGATGTTGTTTGCATGTGAATAAGTGGGCTACTCCCCATAACAATACGGTGGACCTGCTGGAAGTAAAGAAGACATGAAACACTGACTCAGCAAACCTTCAGTATGGATTCCACCTCCTTATAGAGAAAACAGAAATTCTCACAACTTGGACAATAATCAACATCATGATACACAGATTATTGAAAAGTGAAATTGTCAAAGATTTCACTTTACTTAAATCCACAGCCCACGCTCATAGAAGCCATGCATTACCTTGAGCACTATGACATCAAACCTCTTTATAGTGTTGAAAAGTAAAGATGCCACTTTGAGGCCTAAGATGCACCTGACCCAAGCCATGGCATTTTCAATATCACATGTACATGTGACAGTTGGACAATGAATTTGAAAGATTATAAAAAGAAATTGATGTGTTTGAATTATGGTGTTGGGAAAGAATATTAAATACCATAGATTGCCAGGAGAGCAAACAAATCTGTTTTGGAAGAAGTGCAGTCAGATTGCTTCTTGGAAGTGATGATGATGAGACCTTCCAGCTCGAATTTCGCACATGTTATTCGGAGAAATCGCCCCTGAAGAAAGGCATCATTCTTGGTAAAGCATAGCATCAGGGAACAGAATAGGTAGACCCTCAATAAAAGGCAACAATGGGCCCCCGCAATCAGAATAATTAGCAGGATATGGTACAAGAACAAGCGGTGAGTTCTTCTGTGGTCCACAGAGTAACTGTGGGTGGGAGTTGGAACCAATGTGATGCCAAACAGCAAGACCAACAGTGAATCCCTTGAAGACCATAGACCAGAAGCTGAGGTTTCCTAAAGAAGGATTCTGTTTCAAAACCATAAATCAACAAGACTGCTGGAAATGATTTCCAATTTGTTAACTGATCAATACATTTTGATGTGTGAGTCCTCTCAATTGTATGAGCCAGTGCCTCAAAATCTCCCCCAATTTGTAAATGTACATGTGCATGCACATGTATGCATGCATGTGTGTGCAGGACTGTTACTGCTGTGACTCATTGACATCAGCTGATTCTGACTCAAATGAACCCATGTATACTATGGCCAGCAGAACTGCTTCATAGGGTTTCCAAGGCAATGACCTTTCAGAAGCAGATAGCAGATTATAGCCACCAGCTTCCAGGTAGTAGTTGACCACTTTGCCATTTGTACCATGCTCATACATGCTAATAAAATATGGAATTTCCTCATTTTTCCACCAAAATATTGTGGTAGTTACATCATTTCATGTCAACTAGATAAATATGTGTAGGGGTGAAGTCTAGTTTGTCAGTCAGATCATAGCCTGATGATGCCTCTTGGTGGATGTGGTATTCCCATGTGGATTCTGGGAACTTCCTCTTTTCTCTCCCTGGAGGCAGGACACACTTTCACTCTCTCTGTTTCACTTTCTTGTGGTTGAGACACTCTGAGAGCTGCAAAAATCATGTAGAGACCTGCACCAACACTGAGATTCTTCCACTGGCATTGGATCCACAGATTTTTACCCACTAGCCTGTGATCTTCCTGCATTCAGCATCAATGCATGTGCTGCATGAGTTTGAAGAGCAATTTATGGTCTAGTATCAGGTGTATGGGCTGATATGGGACTTATGGATTTGATCTGGATGGATTGAGATATTTTCCAATATACAATTGTTCTTTGCTATAAAGCTCTCTCTTACACACATATGAGTCGCTCTGGATTTGTTTCGCTAGTCAACTGGTCTAACACAAATATGCTATCCTCCAGAACAGTTGTGTGCTCTGATATAGCCCCCCTCTACAGTTCCCACATACTCTCAGATCAGCAAAGGTCTCACTTTCTATAATAATTCAACATCTTTCCATTATCTCTACATAAACTGTCAGATATTAAATATCCAGACATAAAATGGACCCTCAACAAGATGACTGATGTAGTAGGTAGCTGCAACAATGGGGTTCCGCACAGCAATGCTGGTGAACTTTGTACAGTACAGTGCTTTCTACTCTACATATTATGTTCCCATGAGTTGAACCAACTTGACAGTACCTAAAATCGCCGCCACCACAACTTTAAGAAAACTTGGTGCTGCAATAACTTACCAGTCACCAGCTAAATCAATGGTGATTCTGAGTCACCAGTCACTCCTCAGGAGAAACAACCTGTCAATCTAATTCCATAACGATCACAGTCTAGAAAACCCTATGGGTATTTCTCTGCCATGTAGGGCCTCTATGAGTCAGAATAATACTTGTTATATAAAATCTGGGATAATCTCTTTAAAAACATACCTGTATTTTTACATCATAGTTTTTACATGTGTGTAAAGAGATATGTACTTATAATAAGCATGATAAGGTGATTCATCCCGCAGATCAGTCAACGTGGGTTCCTGAAAGGGGGACTGGAAATAGAGAGGGCAAGAGACGCGAAAAATGGAGACAAGACAGGATTCTGATCAAGTCTCCTTTATTGAGCCAAAAGGCAGGGTTAATATAGGCTAGCAACAGGAAGGGGAGGTACAACTTATGGAAATGAGAAGTAGGGATAATCAGCCAATCATACACATAGCTTCAAAGACACGGCGGGGGGGAATGGCGGGAAGCAGTTCTCGAACAGGTCCGCATGCTAATTAGGTAAGCTCAACAGGTCCGCATGCTAATTAGGTGAACTCAACAGGTCCGCAAGCCGTTACAATACAAAAGGTCAATAAAGGCGTCACTGAGGGATGGGAACAGCATTCTGCTTCCCACAATAAGGGAGAGATTTAAATAATTTAAAAATTTAGGAAGAAATGGAGCATACTGGAACTAGAGGAATGATAGGTGTTTCATCAGTACTATCTTGCCCCTTCGTGGAATCATCCTTTCCTCATAACCCTTCTGTGGCCAGATATCCAACTGTCTACAGATGGGATTTGGGCCTCCACCCCAACGCCCCTCATTCACATTGACATCATTGCTTGTTTGGGATCTTTTGGTACCTGATCCTCTTGACACCTCATGATCACATGAGGGCTTCTCCCATGTGGGCTTAGTTGCTTCCCTGCTAGATGGCTGCTCATTTAACTTGAACCTTTTAAGATCCCAGACACTATATCTTTTGAGACAGAGAGCACCATCTGCTCTCTTCGTCACATTTGCTTACGCTCCCATTTTGTCTTCGGCAATAGTGTCAGGAAGGTGAGCGCCAGATTATTAGAACAAAGTGTTCTTTTGTTAAGGGGGCCCTTGAGTAGAGGCCCAAAGTCCATTTGCTATCTAATATTTAACATATAAATATATGTAAATTGATCTCTATCTCTTTAATTATAAGTTAAGATATTTACATATATACATGTGTATAGCTACATCTCTACAAATATTTTTGCCTCTTATTTCTTTCCTCTATTTCCTTCCACCTTCCTCCTATCCCACTATCATGCTCACCTCCATTCAACTCTCAGTAATTCCTCTCAGATACAATGCACTTGATTATACCTCACTAGGCATTATACGCTCCCCTAGCCACCAGTTTAGATCTCTTATTTTTCCCTTATCCCTGAGTTTGTTAGTTACCCATTCCCTTCTTTGGCCCCTCCTCTCCCAAGCTCCCCTTTCCCCCCACCAACCACCAGTCCCATTGTTTTCTGCTTCGGATTGTTCATCCTGCCTGTATTATATAGATAGACATAGGGTGAAAGAAAAGCAAACAAACAAAACAAAAGGAAAAAAATAGGTAGTTCCAGATGTGTCTCCTGAGACTTAGGTAGGTTTTTTTGGTCAAGTTTGATGAGGTACCAACCCTTATTTCCAAGTCAGAAATCTATTTTCAGGATTCCTTGGGGACTTGGTTACTTTATTCCCCTTGCTGCTCTGTTACACTCCCTTTGGGTTTCCTGAATGCTTTCTCCTCCCACCCCACCCCCCCACCCACCAATATCATAACCTCGTGCTACCTTAGAAATCAGGCTACACCAGAGAACACACATAGATATATATAAGAGTTCTCCACACATGGAATGCAGAACAAATAAGGTCCTCAGGAACAGTAATGGGAATAGCAATATCATGAGAATAGGGAGATAGTTGGGGAAAGGAAAGGGGGAAAAAGGGAACCCATTGCAAGATTGAATATATGACACACACACACATACTCCTCGAGGGGATGGAAAACAAAAATGTGAGTAAATGTCCACTGACAATGGACAGTGTAAAATATGAAATAATAATAACAATAAACAATCCATCATTGATTCATGGGGGTGGGGGGGTCGGGGAGGGAGAGGAAAAAGAGCTCATAAAGGGATCAAGTAGAAAATGTTTTGGAAATGATGATGGCAACATATGTATAAATGTGCTTGATACAACCGACATATGGAATGTTGCAAAAGTCCCCAATAAAATGATTTCTTAAAAAAAGAAATAGGAATAGTGGTATAAACAGGAAGAGGATAAATATAAACCCATGTATGCGAGAAATTACATTGGTTGCAAATAGACTACTCCAGTTAGAGTACACAGTTTGTCAGACTCTTTGTGTAGAATTGTTCGAGCAAGCTTGGAGTGTATTGCATCCATGAAGGGTGGACCTAGAACCCACCACAGGCATGGAGTTGATGCATTCTCCTAGCAACCCAAGACAGGGTTTCGGAGGCTGTAAAACTTCATGGGAACAGGAAACCAACCAAGAAAAAACCTACACTATCCATTCAATTCTGACTCATAGCCAATCTGCACCTTAATTTCAAAGGCACCTGGAATATTTCCTAAAATTCACCATAAGTGGACCAGAAAGCACAGTTGAAAAAAATGGAAAGAATTCAAGGTATATGCTCAAAACAAAGTAAATTAATCTAGAAGTAAGAAGTAAACAATACACTGGAAAAGTCATAATTGTTTCAATTTAACTAATTCACTTAAAAGAACACTTTGAAACTAGCACATGTGTCACATAAGATTGATGTAAGATTCAATGTTACTTTTCTTCCTTTTGTCACCGCCCAGACCACAAGTTAGAGGAAGGAAATTGGAGGGTTGAGTAATTCACTTCTTTTAAAATTAATCTTAGGGGTTGAGCCCCAGAGGTGTAATGGTTGAGTGCGGCACTGCGGTCAGTCCACTGACTTGGCAGTTCAAATCCAGCAGCAGCTTTCCAGGAGCAAGGCCGAGCCTCCTACTCCCACCAGAGGGCAGTGATGCCAAAAATAGATAAAAAATAATAAAATTAATCTTAGATAACCAAATTTTTGATGTAAAATTTCACCCAAAAAACCCACAATAAACTATTATAAAAATTTTAAATTAAAAAAGATCAAAATAAAAATAATTTTAAAATGTATATTTTATGACTATGAATTGGAAAGTAAGTTCTTATCTAGATATGTATATATTCAAAAACTTCATGGAAATGGAATTAAAAGACTGGAACTTTTCCACAAATATTTTGAAAAATATATATGCCCACTATCAAATTTTTAAACATATGATGGGGCCATATACATATATACTGTACATAATGTACATGAGGCAGTTGGGCAGTTTGTAATACACATAGAAGATGCATACTACTTGCATAGGATACACATTTAATTGATCTCCTATTCATCATTTAATTGAACTCCTATTCATCTCCCATCAGAAATGTAAACATCTGTGTTTCAAGACACTGGTGCAACAAGCAGGCTCCATTCAAAATAACCCAAATCAGAAACAACACCAAGAACATTTTACACAAAGAGTAGACTAGATAAATAAACTTTGATATATTTATGCTATGGAATATTAAATAGCAAGAGGCATGAATGAACTATTGTTACTCACAACAGCATAGATAGATTTTTGAACTCTATGGGGAGCAAAAGAGCCAGATATGAAAAATTTAAAACTGTATGATTCCACATGGATCAAATTCAAAAGCAGGAAAAACTAATCTATGCTAGGAGAATGCTAAATATTTTTGCAAATGATTGAATGACATACTATGATATTTGGGGACTGGAAATATTCAAGTTTTTAATACATGTGGTACTTTAGTGGGTGAATTCACTTTGAGAATTAGAAGTCATATACTTATAACCTGTTTGCTTTTCTGAATGTGTTCTATTTCAATTATAATTTTTCATAAGGAAAATTATATGATCACCCTAGTCTTAAGAACTGCACTTTCTTTAGAAGTTCTAACTTAGCTCATGACAATATTACATATATTTTTCTATTTACTGCTCTTATTACCATATGTTTATTTAACAATTTATAATTTCTCTTGAGGTCAAATACCACATTATACATCTTTATTCCTTAGCACAATGCATCCAAAGAAGCACTCACAAAAGTGTATTGATAATGACACACTTAAAAAGATCAGTCTTCCCAAATATCAATCCTTACTGCTTATTTATCCACTCTAATTTTCTTGCCAAATGAGAGTTTCTGTCTCTAACATCTTGGTATCAGCTAAGTTTGTCGGGTCCCTTGATCAACTGGAAGATGTGCTCCAAATGCACCTTCCATGGCCTTTTGGCAGCTTTGCAACTGTCTCTTTCTCATTTGTCATTGCTCCTATTTGCTTATTCCTTCTTCTTTATAATCCCCGAGCAGCTCAGCACAAGGTAAGAGAAGTCTACCTATTTATTACCTTTTTTAAAAAAAACACAGGTTAAACTGGAAGTTCACATACACTAGAAAAGTTCAAAAGTATAGCGACTGGGGTTCCAATTCATACAGGCATGAGCTGATTCCCGACAGAACATGGTTAAACATGCTTCTGAGATCATTAGATGGATGTGGACAAGTTCTCTCAATAATACAGTTTACTCTCACCATTAGAGTGACTTTAAAAAGATGGAAAATTCCTATTAAAAAGCGACTTCCTAGGGAATCAACTGGACCAGTTCAATTCAAGGCAAAAGGTCAGCTCAGGAGGCTATGATGACCATTTGGGGGGGAGGGGACTCAAAAGGGGTCATCTTGATAGATTTTCTTGAAGAACATGAAACAATCACAGAGACTTATGCGGGAAAAGTTGAAAAATTGGAAACTGCCACAGTGAGAAAAAGGTCAAGAAACTTGCAATGAGGAATTGTGTTCCCATCACAACAATGGCTCTATTCATTCTTCAAGAGTAACAAGGGCTGTCGTCCTATGAGAATTACATTGGAAAAACTTACATCTTGCAACCCTGGTCTTGCCTCTTCAGTTTTCTTTATTGCTCCTAACGTTCAAAAGACACAGAAAAGTGCATGATTTGAGTCCCCAAAGAATGCCCAAACTGCTGTTTTAAGGTGATCTAAAGCAAAATGCCCAGAATTCTTCAGGAAAGGGTTAGAGAGGTGGAAACATTCCCTACAGAAGTGTATAGGCCTAGACAGAGGATGTGTTGTGAAATAATAACTTCACATCTTGACATTTTTGTTCAAGAAACATTGCTAGGATTTTGTAGCAGTGCTTACTTGATTTACCATTGTAGAGTGACTGTGTTCCTATTTCCTTTTCATTTTTTTAGTAATCGCTGGGCTTTGAAAAAAGAGTGCCTTATTGAAGATTAGTAGGAAGCAAAAGCATTCTCCCCTCCTCCCTCCACCCTCTCTGCCATCCGCTTCACAAACATATCCATTTCACAAGAGCGCAGAGTGAAGGAGGATCTGTCCAATTTCATAAACGCCAGCTAGTATATATCACAATGCATTCCATTCAACTCCCCAAAGCCACCCTAAAGGGTTCCTGCTCAAACTATACAAAACATCAACATTCTGTGGTTCTTTGCAACCACTGTGGGCACTTAAGTTTAATATTTGCCAGGCTGAAGTGATGCTAAGGTCTAAATTGAACCAGAAAGAGAATCCCTTTATATTCTCAGTTTTTAACTTCTACCAAAATGTATATCGATGAATAGAACCCAAGGAACATTCTAATGCTCTACCTTGTTTGCTTGAAATCCTCAAACACTATCAGATACTAAAAGCTAGCATGCAGCCACCCAAGGGTTTGAATAACCAAGTTGGAAAAGGACAGCCAAAAACAATAAATTAGCTTCCCTGGCCTGAGCCAGACTCAGCCATGTATAACTACTGAGCTGGAATAAATAAGACCTCTGTTGAAAATGGTAATAAGAGCATCTAAAATACTCAAAGGATAAAACTAAGAAGAATCAGAGATAGCTCAAACATTTCTAACATACCTTATTCCTAAAACATTAGAGCATCAATTTCAATAGTCATATCATGACCTTTGTGAAACAAAATTTAACTTTCGAGCTAAGTAAGAGAAATAGCCTTTTGATTCAGTCTGAGAGCTCTTGACATTGACAGAGAATATTTGCATAGGAAAGTGCTTTTTAAAAATTTCCCTAGCAGCACCATAAAAACAAATGAATTTGGGAGCCAAGTCCATAGGTATGGTGGGGGTGGGGGTGGGGTTGGGAGGACACATAGGTTACCACCAATCTTCATTGTCTTCTACATTTTGTTTGTTTCTAAAATATGGCAATTTTGTATTATTTAGAAACCCCAAGTCAATTCCAACTGAGTAGAACTGCCTCCATCGTTATTCCCAGGTTGTAGATCTTGAAAGAAACAGAATGAGCACGTCTCTCTTCCAGGAAACAACTGGTGGATTCTAATCAACAAAACTTTGGTTAGCAGTCAAGCACTTTATCACTGCATCACCAGGCTCCTTGTTTTGGTTGACACTGCAATATTTATCAGCATAGACATCAAAATAAGTTATTTATCTGGGAGAGTTTCTATTTTTAAATTGGGAGCTAATACATATATCATATCATCCATAGTTGAATCACATCAAGCAGTATTGTACAATTGCCAACCTGGACATTGACTCCCTTTGACTGCCCACCCACCACCACCACTGCACTACACACACACCACACACACACACACACACACACATGCACATACACACGCA
The DNA here is from genome assembly GCA_004026705.1 of Nesogale talazaci. Lineage (NCBI taxonomy): Eukaryota > Metazoa > Chordata > Mammalia > Afrosoricida > Tenrecidae > Nesogale > Nesogale talazaci. The sequence goes on from PVJH01012389.1 coordinate 13,895, forward strand.
CACACACACACACACATGCACATACACACCAGAAACCCTTATTCTACTTGGCTGTCCCTAAAGGTTCATCAATTCTGGGTTTCATGTACTGAAAAACAGGAAAATGTATAACACAAATTCAAGAGGGTGACCTCCAAAGTCATAACACATCTCAGATAAAGTTCAGTATGAACAAAGAGGGAAACTGACAACCAGATCAGGTTCAGCGTGCATAAGAGGGGTGTGATCAACTGACAAGGTTTTAACCATTCACATCATGTGTATCCCTTTGATCTTCTATAATCATGTCTCCAATACACTCTGTTTAGCAACCGCCTTCCCCCCTCCATCTATTATAGATAGAGAGAGGTTACAGGAGGGGTAATTGTCACATTGTTCCCACAAATTTATCTTAGGCTCCCACTGTCAAGTGTAGCCTTCTGCAAACTGAATTCTCACAATTTAGGCTCTGATACTATTCTCTCCTTCAAGTTTTAATTATGTGATCTACAATCCTTCAGTGACTGATAATGGTCTGCTTCTTCCACATGTTCTTAGTGACATCTCACTTACATGGCTACTTGCAATGCAGCAAAATTTATGCCTTGAGACCATATGTGGTGTTGATCCAATGATGGGTAATTATATAATCATATGTCAATTTGAGAGGATTAAGAGAGAAGAGATGAAGTCTAGCCTGTCAATCAGATCATTGCCAATGATACCTCTGTGTGGGATTGATTTTCTCTTGAGGATTCTGGGAACTCCTGTATTCCTCCTTGGAGGCAGGAAACACACACACACACACACACACACACACAGCTCATTCCTTGGGTGACATTGCAGTTGACAAGTCATATGGAGACTGGCTGATGGCAGCCAGAGCCTTGGAGTTGGAGAAGCCATGTGGAGACTCCTGCTAGTGCTGAGATATTTACAATACCACTGGATCCATAAGACTTCCAACCCACTGGCCTGTGATCTTCCTGCATTCAGGATCATTGCATGTGTGTATGAGTCTGAAGAGAACTTTATAGACTGGTATCAGATATGTGGGCTAATATCAGTCTTTTGAACTAGGCTGGTATGCTTTCTTTTTTTCTGTTTTTTAATATATTTTAATTTTAAAACACTGCAGAACATTGCTAAATTGCTAAAAAGTGGGATGTCTGGTTACTTTACAAAACTTAACGATCATATTTTGAAATTCCATTTTTGTTTTCTTTTTTCCAATAATTTTATTGGGTGGTTCTTACAGCTCTTACAACATTCAATATATCAATTGTATTAAGCATATTTGTACCCATGTTGCCATCTTCATTTCCAAATGTTTTCTACCTGAGCCCTTGGTATAAGCTCCTCCTTCCCCCTCCTTTTTTAAAATTAAATCATTTTACTGGGGGTTCATACAACTTCCATTATGATCCATACATACATCAATTGGATGCAGGCCACATTTGCACCCTTGCTGCCATCATCACCCTCACAACATCCTCCCTCCACCTAGGCCCCCAGAACAAACTCCCCATATTCTCCCCACTTCCCTCCCCCATGAATCCTTAATAATTTACATATTGTTACTACCTTTTCATATCATACACTATCCAATGTGTCCCTTCATCTACCCCCCTGTTGTCCACACTACAGAGAGGGGGTTATATTTAGATCATTGGAATTAGTTCCCCCTTTCTACTCCACCCTCCCAGTATCACCACTCCCTCCACTAGTCCTGAGGGATCATCTATCTTAAATTCCCCATGTTTCTGATTCCAGTGTACATCCCCTAGTCTAGCTGGATTTGTCTAGTAGAATTGGGATCATGATAGTGGGCGGGAGGAAGCATTTAAGAACTAGAGGAAAGTTGCACTTTCATTGTTACTATACTGTACCTTGACTGACTTATCTCCTCACTGCAACCCCTCTGTAAGAGGATGTCGCTTCACTTGTTGATGGGCTTTGGGTCCCCAATATGCATCCCCCCCTCATTTATAATGACATAATTTTTAGGTCTTTGATGCTTGATACCAGATCCCTTTGATACCTCATGGTCCCACAAGCTAGTGTGCTTCCTCCATGTGAGCTTGCTTCTGAGCTAGATGGCCGCCTCTTTACTTTCAAGCTGTTAAGATCCCAGATGTTACTTATGCACCCATTTGTTTTCAGTGATCATGTCAGGGAGGTGAGCACCATGGAATGCCAATTTAATAGAACAAAATGTTCCTGCACTTTGGAAGTACTTGAGTGGGTGTCCAATGCCAATCTGCTGTCCTACTACTAACCCTATAAGTATATACACATTAATCTACTTCCCCATCCTCATATATAAATATAAGCACCTATGTACATGCCTGTATTTAAACCTCTATAAATGCCTCTTTCCTCTATTTCCTTATACCTCCTCTTTTCCCACCATCATGTTCAAGCTCCATTTGGGTTTCAGTATTTTCTCTCTGTTACATTAGTCTGGATCAATTCCTATTGGACCTCTCACACCCACCCTGTCACTGACTTTGAATCACTTGTTATTCCCTTATCCCTGGGCCGCTCATCACCACCTCCTTTTCCCCTCCTCCCCTTCTCCCATGTCCACCCCGGAACCATCAGTCCCATCATTTTTGCCTTCAGACTGTTCATCCAGCCTATCTTATCTAGATAGACTTGCAAAGGTAGCAATATGTAAAAAGAAAATCGTAAAATGAAGCAACATCTGTAAATAGTTTAAGGTCTGTTTGTTGACCTCCATGAGTGTCCCCTGGTTGAGTCAGATGAGGTGCCACACCCTGGCCCCAAAGTATATCCTTGGCACTCCATCTGGAACTCCACGCTCTGTTGCACACCCTTAGTTTTTTGCCATGGTGTGGTTGGGCCAGACAGGATATAATTCTGACCCTGTTTCTCCATTGATGACCCCAAAAGGCCTTGGGTCAGCAAGGGTGGCCATATTTCATATTGGGGCCAGTCATATGATGCTCTCTCTGTGTGTTAGTCCAGGTAGACTAGAGAAACAAACTTCATAGACACGCATATGGATAGAAGGAAAAGGTTTATATACAAGAGGAACACTGAGAAAACATTCCAGCCCAGTCCAGTTCAAAGTCATAAGACAACTATTAACCGATATGCCTCAAATCAGTCTATAAGGTCTCCTGTATCATGATGTCACAGGTCAATGGGTGCAGAATCTCAGTGCTGGCAGGGGTCTCCACATGGCTCTTCGCTTACAGGGCTCAGGGTCCATCAACAGCATGCCGTGGTGGCAGAAGCAACTCATCGCTGGCAGAGGTTTCCACGTGGCTACCCCAGCTTCAGAGGTCTGGCTCCATCAGCGCAAAGCCATGTGGTCTCTCCGCTGGCTCCTCCAGCTTCTTGCATGCTGCCATCTTCTCTTGTCCATGATTCGTCGTCTCTGAGACTAACTCCCAACAACTGGGGAGATAGCTTCTCATCTACACAAGGGAAATATCGCAAGACTTCCCAGACATATCAGGAGAAAACCACGCCTACACAGAGGCCTCATTGGCTACTCAAAGGCTATCTCCAGATTAACAAACTACACACCACCCCTACATCTTAATCATGAAAATAACATAAGCACATGACTGCCACGCTCTGCATTGGCTGTTCTGCATGGGGATATCGTCCTGAAGGCTCGGTGAGCCAGGATGTACTCCATTCTATCTTCTTCCCCCTTCACTTGTTCTCATGTGCTCTGGTCAGGCATATCTTACTCCTTAAGCTGCAGCTTCAGTGCTGATTTACAAGGCAAACTTCCCTTGGGAAGAGGCAGCTGTCCCTGTAGTTGGGATTGGGATTGTGCTAACAGACCTCTCCATAGGTTCTCTGCTCCCTTGTGTCACGCTGCATTCACATCCGGGAACACCGGATTTAAGTTTGGTCTCTCTTTTCCTGTGGAGATATAAAAAATACACTCCCCTTTGTTGGGTTAGTATCCCATTCCCTCTCTACATATCGCCATCTGACTCCTCCCTCCCAGCGCCCCACCTTACTTGCCTACCAAATATAGCCCTGGATTTGGTCTGGTCCCTGCCATACTACCTGGTTCTTCATCCAGGATTTTCTGTTTACTGTAGATTTTTCCCAATACCCCTTTTGCATTTCATTTTATTATTATTATTAAGCTTACCTCAACAGACTCATGTTGTACACATCCTTTTGTGCTTCACTTAGCATAATTCACTTAGCATAACTTCACTTAGCATAATTCCCTCCAGTTCCTCTCATGCAGTGATGTGCTTCATGCATTCATCACTGAGTTTCAGTGATGCATAGTAATCCATTGTATGTATATACCACAACTTTTTAATCCATTCATCATTTGATGGAAATTTGGACTGCTTCCAACTCCTTGTGATTGTGAACTGTGCTGCGATAAACATTGGGGCACAGATGTCTGGTCGGGGATTGTTGCTTGCCTCTTCTGGGTATATGCCCAGTAGGGGGATTGCAGGGTCATATAGTAGCTCAATTTCCATCTGTTTTAGATAGCTCTAAGTTAATTTCCATAGTGGCTGTACATACCTACAGGCCCACCAGCAGTGGAAAAGAGTCCCTATCTCCCCACAGATTCTCCAACACTTGTTGCTTTCTAATTTTTTTGAATTGGGCTATCCTTGAGGGTGTTAGATTGTATCTCATAGATGTTTTGATATGCATTTCTCTTATGGAAAATTATCTGGAACATTTTCTCATATGTTTATTGGCCATTCTGATTTGTGCCTCTGTGAAACTTCTGTTCAGTTCCTTTGCCCACCTCCTCAGTGGGCAGTTAGTTTTACTCTTTTTGGAAGCTACCAAGGTATTGTAGATTTTAGTAATAATGCCTTTATCTGATTTGTCATTGTTAAAGATGTTTTCCCAGTCTGTTTCCTCTCTTATTACTCTCTTGGTGAATTCTTTCAATGTGCACAGGTGTTTTATCTTCAGTATATCCCACTTGTCTATTTGTGCCTCCTCTGTGTTTGTGTCTTTCCCTATTTATGGTAGCCTATGTAATCCCTGTGCCAGTGTTCTCAGGTTGGTCCCAACACCTTATTGATGGTGCTAATAGTTTGGGATTTTACTTCTAGTTCTGTGATCCACCTTGAGTTTATTCTAGTGCATGGAGTGAGGTAAGGGTCTTGTTTACTTTTCAACAGGTAAATACCCATTTTTTCCAGCACACTTGTTGAAAAGGGCATCTATTTCCCATTGATATTTTGGGACACTTTTCAAAGATCAGTTGTCTATAGGCTGATACTTTTATTTATGGGTTTTCAGTTCTTTTCCATTGGTCTGAGTATGTGTCATTATGCCAATACCACGCTGCTTTGACCACTGTGCTAAAGTCAGATAAAGTAAGCCCTCCCATAGTGTCCTACTTTTTTAGGAGTTCTCTGCTAATTTTGGGCTTCTTCCTTCTCTATATAAAGTTGGTAATCATTAATATGCTTTATTAATGTACAATTATGCTTTATATAAGGCGCTTTCTTATCCACTTATGTGTCTATGAATTTGCTTCTCTAATCTACCCAAACTAACACAAATGTGTTCTAGAACTCTCTGACCCAATATTACTTCCTCACAAGGGCACAAATAGCATAGGCTCTTGAACCCAGAGTTAGATATTCCTCCAGCCTATTGGCAAGAAATTACTGTTGTATGAATTGTATATTCATGGAATATTAGTGGAAGAATTTATTTGGCTGCTGTAATAATGAGCCCTGCTTACCTCAAATAAAAATAAAATAGATATTTCCTTCTCTTTGATGTAGAAATCTTAGCTGATATGGCATTCAGTAGTGTTCTGCTTGTGCCCAGTCTCAACTCAAGATCATTGCTCATGCTGACACAAATGTCCTATTCATTTCTCTAATTAAAATGTCTTCTTAGGATCTGTATTAATTATAAGCTACTAGGCATACATATCTTCAGCTCCACAAGAGTCTTTCTCTTGTCTACATCTCCACAGTAAATCTCATTGTCCTCTTGTCTCAGGATTTTAGAGAAACCAAGTAAACAGCATGGAGAGGACAACCATAGCAGACTGCCCTGGGCCTCACTGCCACGAGGCAGGGGTCAGAAAGGCCTCCATCTTCCATCCTTCTCAAGCACGGGTTCTCAACCTGTAGGTCACAACCCCTTTGGGGATTGTCAAATGAACCTTTCACAGCGGTCACCTGATTCATAGCAGTAGCAAAATTACAGTTATGAAGTAGCAAGGAAAATAATTTTGGCTGAGCCCCGGTGGCGTAGTGGTTGTGCGCGGGACTGCGGCCCACTGGGACGGAGGTTCAATTCCAGCAGTGGGGTTGGGCCTCCTACTCCCACCACCGGAGAGCAGTGATGCCCAAAAAAAAAAAAAAAAATTTTATGGCCAGGGGTCATCACACCACAAGGAACTATATTAAAGAAGGATGAGAACCACTAGTCTAAAGTCTTTCTGACACCAACCATTCCTCCCATGTTACTGTATGTCTCCGTTGGGTTGGAGAATTCATTGCTGGGGTCACACAGAACTCACAGACAAAACAATTAGGGGGCTTCATTAGGAAAGTTAATAGGTTACCAAAAGTGAAGTTAACAATAGAGATACAATCATTGGTCCACAATAACAACTCTACTCAGTGGGTAGCCAAATCTCTCTCTGCCCCTCTGCCTCTCAGTCATGTGGTCCCTCAGTTTCACAGCCCCATAGTCTCAGGCCTGCTCCTCTGTTCACGCTCATGGTTTCCTCACTTCAGCTTCTGGTCATGTTCCATTTCCTTTGTGCTCTCCCATAGTTTTGGGTGTCTTTAGTCTCAGCCTCTGGCCCTTTAGATAGAGGCCAAGGGAATATGTATAATTGTGGAGATATTTAAATTCTTTTATATCTCAAACATGCTCTTCTTTTGATGGTCTTGGACTTTTTCTCTGTCCCTAAGCTGACCCTTATGGAGCATGGATTTTGTCTTCCAGCAAATCATACCCCTAAGGAAACAAAGGGTATGGCTTGGATCAGACTCTCTACTAAGTTCAGGATTTGATACCACTTTCATCCTGGTCATTGGCAACAAAAAACTCTCCCCCAGACATGACTAAATCCATGGGCATAAAGTACAGAGCTATAAAACATCACATAAGGAATTGTGACTAAAAGGAACATATTAATTGACTATATCTCAGAAACAGAATCTATTTTAAGGAAATGTCTAACACAGTTATTACTCAACTCACTATCATTAAGTCTATTCTGACTCTTATAGGACAAGGTGAAACTGCCCCTGTGTATTTCTGCGACTCTAAATCTTTACTGTAGCAGACAGCCTCATTTTTCTCCTGCAGAGTGACGGGTGGACTCAAACTGATAACCTTGTAACTAACAGGCCAACTCATAACCCACTTCATCACCAGGGATCCATGTCCAAGGATTGTTTAAGAACAGTATTTTTAAAATGCAGAATTTCATGCCACCATTTTAGAAAAAGAAAAATAAGCATAACTATGTGCTATTAAATGATCAGAATAAATGTGCTAACTTTGCTGTAAGTTCAAGTTTCCATAACTACAATTATTTTCTCACAATCTGATTTTCATTTTTTTCAAAATGAAATATAATAGTTTCCATTATATAGCTTCAATTACAGACAGCAGGGAAAATACATAGTTTCCACTTGGAGCTCACCGTTCACCTTCCTTTGGTGAATTTTCCTTAATACCAAATCAACTGTCTATTTCTATCTGTTTTTCTTTACCCTGAACAAATTTTGTGGTGTGTGTGTGTGGTTTTTGTTAAATAAGACCACACACACAAACAGATAGGAAAGAAAACATTTTTTCAGCCTTATGCTCGGACACTTACAGGAGAATCGTTTTGCCAAGAAGAAACAGACTAAACACACATCACGCCAAATGGAGATGCTTATGTTAGTGACTAGAGGTACTCCTTGTGATTTAAGACATTAGCATATAATTTGAGAATGCTTGGAAAGAGCATCCAATTGCTTGAAGTCTGACAATCATTGTACCCAAATCTGGATATGCAGAAAAGAGTCCAAACACAAGGAGAGTGACTACTATTGCTTTCTATGATGTGGCTGCCTTCTGTCTGTTTTTAAACTAACTTGGAAAGCATCTCGAGGACAGACTCCATGGCAGGGTGTGTGTGTGTGTGTGTGTGTGTGTGTGTGTGTGCGCGCGCGCACGCGCACGCTGCTTCATGTTTTTGAGACTTTGTGATTGTTCTCCTTAAAGATCCATGTTTTCGTATTTCAAAGCTTGATGCTTAGTTGGGTTCAAACATACACACAAAATGCATTTCTCTGGCCCATACAATTGCTGTCAGCCATAATGACTCATGCTTCTGGTTGGAATTGTTCAAAATTTGAGACTTGTTTCTCCCAACCAATGCTGTTTCTTGGGATGTATAAATGCCTTTGGGGTGGAAGAGGGTGGCATGGAGGACAGGAATCTTGTTTTGACAATATGGCACATCGATTCTGAGTGCCTTTTGAGTACTATGCCTTCCACTACTTGCTGGGTGTTCAGCGGGGAACCAGACTTACACAATCCTTATGCGTGTGCATTTGAAATAGAAGGTGGAAGTTAACATGACACTAACCATTACACACTAATGGATTCGCAATTGTAGAAAGAAAAAACAAACAAGAACAATTGCTCGGCAATGGGAATACCCTCTTCATTGTGACCCCTCTTCTTTGGCCACAGTTGTCTTTTCTGCCCCTGAGAGAGTTTTATTCAAACTGCCATTGGAATGCTTCAGAATGCCTCCAATGAATGACTCAGCATGACCTTGCCACCTTTGCAAAGGGACCAGAGTACAAGATTTTGAAATACAACCAAACTGTTATGACCAAACAATCTATGAAGTTAAATATAAACAGGGATACCTAGGTGTCAATACACATGCAACAAGTTCCGAATGACATGTGGAAAGCGTTTTCCAACACAGCCCTCCCCAGCTTCTCCTTAAATACAAAAAAAAGTTGAAAAATGAATGCTTTGATAGCATGTACATGTGCACATGCACATAAACTGGAGGCAAAAAAAAGTGGAATCGAGAAGTGACTTTGCCAGCAGAACAAGCAAACCTGTTTTGTAAGAGGTATGCCTAAATGCTCTTTCAAAGTAAGGGTGGTGAAACTTCATCTCACATACTTTGGACTTGTTTTCTGGACAAACAAGTCCCTCGAAAAAGTACATCATGTTTGGTACAGTAAAGAGTGAGAGAGAGAGAGAGAGAGAGAGAGAGAGAGAGAGAGAGAGAGAGAGAGAGAACGGAAGAAAGAACAAAGGAAATTACAATCCTTGAGGAGGTGGATGAATGACAGAGAGGCTGCAACCATAGGCTCAAGCATAATAACGCTTGTGAGAATGGTCAAGGTCTGAGCAGGGCTTTGTTCTGTTGTACATCAAAATGAGGGAACGACCTCTAAAATCAACAAAGCTTGAAATTTGTATTTTTACAAAGGAAAGACCTCTTGCCATCAATTGATTCCAACACACAGAGTAGAAGTGCCACAAAGGGGCAAAGTGCTGTAACATTACGGAAGCAGACTACTACACCTTTGTCCAATGGAACAAATGCTAAGTTCAAACTACCAACCTTTCCATTAGCAACTGGTTTCAATAAATATAATAGTATTTATATTAAAACCTGGGATCGAATAAGAAAGTCCAATTTCACCATTGTAAGATAATTTCTGGAAAGACAAGATAATATAATCACATAAATGAAATAAAATATACACACATTTGAAAGAAGAGAGGACAAAAAATGCCATCCTTTGCAATAGAGCCAGCATAATGTAAATAAAGTAAATTTAGTATCAATATAGTGGTAATTACCAATTAAAAGATTGAAGAAGGGCTAAGCCCCAGTGGCATAGTGCTTGAGTGCAGGACTGCAGCCCAAGGGCTTGGCAGTTCAAATCCAGGAGCAAAGTTGGGTAGCTCCCACAACCACCAGAGGGCAGTGATCCCCCCTCCCCCCAAAAAAGAAAAGATTGAAGAAAAAAATTTCTTTCTGAAAAAAAGTTTTAAATAAAATAATCAGAAAGCTGAAATGCTAACATGGAAAAAATTTTATTTTGTTGATGGAATCAAAATTCAACAACTCAGATGACACATGAGTCTCCCTTTATATGTGAATTAACGCTGAGCTTTTAATAGTCTCTGTTTTCTATTATACTGAGATCTCTATCAGTTTTGAATGGCCATTGTGGATGTATTCTTGCTTGCTGTATACCAATCTTCTATAATTATCTGTAAAGGGAAACTGGGGTTGATGGAAAGACAAACACAATAGCAAGATTGGTGATTACCTATGGACATGGAGAAGGAGAGGAAAAATCAATATCAATCTGTCAAAGAAATGGGAAGAGCTACAAAATTGTTTGTGAGGATGACTCTTCAGCTCTTCTTGAGATGACTGAATCCTTGAATTTTATGATACCTTAATTATAGATCACAAAATTTTTAAAAGAAAAAAATTCAATATTCTAACAATAACAGATATGAGACACTTCAAATTCAAAACATGAATTTTGGTGATGGGAGATAGGGCGGAGAGTAGGAACCTAGTTCCTAAACAGATGATCTTAAATTCATCTGGAAGAATAAGCACAAGCCATTGAGCAGAAAAAAATTAGAAAACTAAGAATTTTGGACATGAAATTTGTAGATAATGAGATATACGCTATAAAGAAACATTAAGTAGACTCGAGTGGAGAAGAAGAAAACACACAGAGATCATCTTTGGAGTGGAGGTGGAGTGTAAATGCACTAGTAAGTGAGATAACAGAAAAGGGCAACATTCACTTGAAGCAGCAGGATCAATTAGATTGCCTAATCTTCCAGGTCGCATCAGTTTTCCGCCTTTGACAGACTCAGTCCTCTAGGGCTCATTCCCATGGAAACTATTTGCATGTTCCTTCTCTGACAGGGACTGCATTGATGAGCAGACTGGATCAAAAACACATATCAGGAACTTTCAGGAAAATGTAAAAGTACAGCCAATGGAGAGTTAACTCAACTCTCACATTCAGATTTTTGAGACCTGATCTAACCTTCCCACGGGCAATGACATTTGTGTACTCAATTGCCTATTGCATAGGAACTTATTATTTCATAATAGAGGAGAGGGAAACATTTCTTTCATGGGTAGGGATACATAATTTTTGTAAAAGCAAATATTGGTCAGTTACACATATTCATCTCTGTAGACATCATTACTCTCACATTCAAAAGAAATGTAGTGCTCTGATGAAGAGACCAAGTTCAACCCCTCTTCAGGCACTTCAACCTCACTAACTACAGAGAGAAAGCTGGGTGGTAAAGGGTCCCTCCCTTTGCAGACAATGGAACAAATGGAATACCGATTGTGTTCTGGGAAACACAATCTGCATTCCTCATCACATGTCTTCATATTTCACATTATTGTATTTTTGACTTAGAAATCAGAAGCCCAGTATTTCAAATAGCAAAATGTTCAACAAGCTTGTTGCCATAAATTTCCTTCATGTTGCAAGGAAATGCCCAGCATCTCATTAGCTGTGATTTAGCACAGTTGACTCATATGTTCATGTTAACACCTTTTCAGTTGTGTCTTTTCTTGCTGACTTCAAGAGTTCCTGGGTGGGCCTAGAAACCCCTTGAGACTGGGGAGCCAACCATGACAAACTAGCGAATGACTGAGAAATAAGACGAAGACAAGTGTTGGTTCCACATGTTGTGCTCATTGACTGGATATATTCTGGACGTCATTGGGCTTCATCTGCCTGATGTGCATAAACAGGCTTTTTCTGCTTTGGCAGATTCTATCACAAGAAAGAGGAAAAATCCACCAGGGGGTGGAAGTAGGGGATGGTAGTTTTGGGGTGAGTTTAAGTTAAGGGAGAGGCTTGTGCTGAACTCTACCACTGTCACCCCAGTTTATGATGTAAAGGCACCACTGTCTCCCCAGTTTATGGTGTAAAGGGCTCTATAGTGGAAGAGGGCCTGCAAACTGTTAATGGGAGAAGTTTATTATCTTTGAGTTTTTCCATTGTTCCAGAAAGTTTTTGAAGACCAATCATACATAAGAAAATCCTTCTATGGAGTCAAGTCCAGAGATAATTTGGACGTGTAAACACTGATTTGGGGTTCTTTCTCTAAATCCTTCATGCTATCTGGTTGCTAACGATATTTAGAAATTGGTGTAGTGGTGATAGTGCTTACCTCCTTTCGATCAGCCAAAAGGTAGGTGATTCAAATCTACCACTATGTCCCTTAGCAAAAGATGGACAGTCCATAGCGAGAAAGATGATAAACTCCATGGGAGAGGATATATGTGTCTTATAGAGTCCCTATAACCCCAAATCCTCCCTAAAGCAATGGGTGAACAGTAATGCTGTGGAGTTCTCCCTGAATATATTGTCTCATTTTTCACATTATTACCATGTTTTATTCTCCCACATTCAACTTCTGAAACAGACTTGATGTGAAAAATGCCTCTGTAAATTCTCCATTCTTTCACTTTTCTTATTTCCTTCTCAGACTGTAAGATCCATAAGAGGAGGCTGGGGCGGGGGAGGGGGAGCGGGCAGGGAGGACATGTCTGACTTTTTCCTGCCTGGTTGCAGTACCTCTAGCCTTTTTGTTGAATGAAGAAATAAATGAACAGGGAATGAGGAGCATCTGGCTGGTGACTAGCCTGAATCAAGAATTAGGCCTGTGATACCAGGTGTATCACTGCAATGAACCTTACATATTCCATGGCATCACTCACAGCCACATCTTCAAAACTTGGGAAAAGAAATGATTTGGGAGTTGGGGAGAGGAAGGGAGCCTACTAGTGTTTCCTTCCCCTTCTCCATCAGCCCTGGTTCCTCTTACTCCCCACCTCTTTTCTGAAGAGGTCAGTAAGCAGCCCAAACACATCAGGATCTTTGAGACTGTAAATCTTTATGGGTGAGACCGCCTCATAGTTCTGGTATGGTTGTTCACCAACCCTGCTGTTAGCTGTACAATGCTCAACCCGCTATACCACTAGGAACCCTCCACTAAACATAGAGCCCTGTAAAGAAAAGATCCAGGAGTAAGAATTGGTAAGGATGATGGTTTCAGGACAATTTCACAATTAACAGGCAAAGAGAAGGCATATCTCTTCTTGTGGCTCCTCAATAGCACAGTGTATTTTATAATGAATGTTTATTGACTTCTGTGGCGGTCATGTATTGGAGATGTCAATTTCATGATTGAGATGTAGGGGTGGAGTCTAGCCTGTTAATCTGGGGTTAGCCATTGAGTAGCCAATGAGGCCTCTGTGTGGGCAGGCTTTATCGTGAGACTTCTGGGAAATCTCACGATATTTCCTGGTGGAGATAAGAGGCCATCTCCCCAGTTGTTGAGAGTCAGTCTCTGAGATGACGAACTATGGACAAGACTAGATGGCAGCATCTGAGGACCTGGAGGAGCTGGAGGAAAAGTCACATGCCCTTACCCTGATGGAGCCAGACCTTTGAAGCTGGAGAAACCATGTGGAGATCCCTGCTGGCGCTGAGTTGCTCCTACCACCACTGGATGCTGTTGATGGACCTTAAGCCCTGGAAGCTAGGAGCCATGGGGAGACCCCCACCAATGCCAGGATTCTGCACTCACTGACCTGTGATTTTTTAATGTTTTATCAACCATGGAATTTCAAATAACATTGAGTGTTTTTCTCTGCTTAAGAATATGACATATCTGGGGTGTAATAAGGAGTTTCACTTATCTTGATACATTCATGACTTTAAGAGCTTAACCCTTCCACAGCCTTCTACCAGTCCCTTAAAACCAAACTCTCTGGCATTGAGTCAGTGCTGATTCATAGCAACTTTCTGTGGGTTTCCAAAACTGTAGTTGTTTTTGAGAGGAGAAAGCCTCATCTTTCCCCAACTCATAACCACTACATCACTAGGGCCCCTACTACTTGACCCTTTTGGTTCAGAACACTACAAGGAGGGATAGGTTTGGGATAGGGCATGCTGTGCTCTAACTCGGGATAAACATCAAATGACAGATTCAAACATCATGCACAGTTTTCTAAGTCCAATGGAAACTTTACTGATGAAGGAAATAAATGAGCTCCCCCACAGAGACTGAAAAGTCCTGTAGGAACTGTGACCTATTCTAAGGAAAGGAGCATTGATATCACAGTGGATTAAGGGCCAGGCTGCTAAGCAGAGAGTCTGTGGTTTGAACCCACCAGGCACTCTGCCTTAGAAAGCAGAAGCCTGCTTCCCTAAAGATTCGTACAGTTAAAAACATGATGGAGCAGTTCTACTCTGTCCTACAGAATCGCCCAAATGATGCCAGTGAGTATTTTGTGGTATGGCTTAATTGGCATGAAAGCAAAAATCTCCCATTCCAGTAATCAAACAACTGCTTCAGCCATCCCTGTGACACTTCCTTTGTGGGGTGCATATCAGCCATGGAAAGGTCTGAAACCATGCTTGCTGAGACCTGAGCAAACTCATTTAAATGCCTACTCAAAGGTGCCAAACACCATGGACAAGGCAGGAGCTAAGTGGCACCAGGAGTTATTTCTGTCACCATTTTCCAAGCTCCCGTATCTTTGCTTAGATCAATCAGTACGTGGAAAGATTTCAGGAGGAAAGAGAACAGAACAAAATATTAACTTTAATGATTGCATAACTAGATTGAAAAAGGGTGTGGGGACAAGGCCCAGTGAGCTCTCCTCCTTTCTGAACAAAACAACCAGCTGATCACAGGCAGATAAATCCCCAAGAAGAAAGAAAGTGTTGAAGCGAGAGAGCTGCTTGAAGCAGAGGAGAATGAATAGAACTTAGAGAAGTCCTGCTCCAAAAGAGGTGGTCGTCATCTATGCATCTAATTGTTAGCACATGGCGCTCACCAAGTAGTTTCTGGCATCAAGGGAGGCCAGAAGGCTCCGCCTTGGTGACCTTGGGCTGTTAACCCCCAAGTGAGCAGCTCGAGCCCGCCAGCCGATCCTTGGATGCAAGATGAAGTCGTCTGCTCCAATAAAGCTTTACAGGCTCAGGGTTGAGCCCCGGTGGCGTAGTGGTTGTGCGCGGGACTGCAGCCCACTGGGTCGGAGGTTCAATTCCAGCAGTGGGGCTGGGCCTCCTACTCCCACCGCCGGAGAGCAGTGATGCCCCCCCAAAAAAGTTTTACATGCTCAGAACCCCCGTGTGGAGTTGCTACGCGTCACAATGGACACCACGACCATTTGGTTGAGGGCTGAAAGACAGACATAGGACTCTTTTCTGATTTTCCTTCTGAAGATCCTCAGAGAATGCGGGGCAGCAGAAACTCTCAGGAAGACCTCGTTTTTCACGTTAGGTGCAAGACTCAAAGGTAGCAAGCTTAGAAAGGGAACATGACTGAACAAACCATTGCTGTGGTGGTGAGGTGTCACTGGGTCTATTTTTGACTCATAGGGACTCCTGGGAGCGAGCATAGCTGCTCAGAGGTTTTCCTTGGCAGTAATCGGTATGGAAACATTTTTCAGATCTTTCCCCTGAAAAGCCATGGAGAGGGTGCAGACCCTCCATCTTTCCATTAGCAGTCAATCACTGACTGAGCTAGTTAAGCCCCCGGGGCTCCTTATTATATGGCATGAATTGGGATTCACAGGGATTGCTTCCTGAACCCTTGAACTACCGTGCTATTCCAATTTGGGATATACATCATTTAACATGCTGAAAATTAATCTGCCTGTTTTTATTTTACATGAAATTAGAGCAATCTGAAAGAAATATCTGACCTATGGGTAAGTGTTAAGCATCTAAA
This sequence comes from Nesogale talazaci, assembly GCA_004026705.1. Taxonomy (NCBI): domain Eukaryota; kingdom Metazoa; phylum Chordata; class Mammalia; order Afrosoricida; family Tenrecidae; genus Nesogale; species Nesogale talazaci. Next base: position 29,663 of record PVJH01012389.1, read on the forward strand.
TAGGAAACAGACAATAAATAAACATGAAATATATGTTGAATTACCATAATAATCACTTAAAAGTATAGATTTTAAAAAGAGATTACTGCTTTTGCCTATCAAACTGACAAGGAATTTTAAACCAATACATTATGCATTGCTAGTGAGGGGAAGAAGGCCTTCCTTCTATTACTACTGGAAAACTACAACTTTGTGGACAATAATTTGACAGTATGATCAAGCACTTTTTAAAAGAACTTTCCATTTGACCATCCCAGGGAATTGCCTCAAGGGAATTCTAGTAGATGTGCATCAACTTTTATTTACAAAACTTAACATCACAATATTGTTATTCTGTCAACACAAAGTGACTAAAGGAATATATGCAAATAACAATAGTACAATCATGTGATAAATTCATATCTATGCCATTAAAACAAAAACAAAAATGATCGTCTAGACCAGAAGTCACAGATCATATCCTACAGCTACATCTGGCCCACCACAGGTTTTATAAATAAAGTTTTATTGAGATAAAAGCACACATATTCGTTTCCATATTATCAATGACTGCTTCCTCCTAGATGACTCATTGCCACAAAGATGAGTTGCCCACAAAGTAGAAAATATTCAGGGGATTCCTGAATAGTGCTGACTAATATGGAAGTCTGATTTTATTAAGAGAAAGGCAAGTTACAAGTTAGAAAATGGTGTGCTTAGCACATGACTGTGGTTTTACAATGCAAACTTAGCTATTTAAATGTTCTGTACATGTGGATAAGGGTCCTGGCTGAAATGCACATGGTCAGCAGCTTCTCAGAAGAATGACTGGGATTTCTACTCCACACACAGTAATGGTCTCAGAAAACTGCAGGGATCGCTGTGAATCTGCATTGACTCAATGGCAAGGAGTTTGGTTTGGGTACATATGGGTACACAGATCCATACACCAGAAGCAAACATAGTCTTGATTTTTCCTTTTTGACTTTTTACATTTCCAAATGCCTGTCATGTGATATGGGTGTGTACCTTAAGTAAACACTTGTTAATTCAAAAATTGAACTGTCTAATTCAAGCAAGTTGCCTAACCCATTTGAGCTTCAGTTCAAAGAAACTCTCCATTCACAAAAGTTAATTCGAGAGGTCTTCAAAAAAATCTGTGGAAAGCATATTATGAAAAAAACTATACACAGATTTCATGATTTGCACCAAAATAAACTCATACTAACAGACTGTAGTAGGTATGAATAACTTCTAATGTGTGTCCTTAAAAAGCCCATATGGAAGAAGCACACCAGCCTGTGTGATCAAGAGGGGTTGAAGGGACCAGGTATTAAGCATCAAAGAACAAGAATCACATCATTACGAATGAGGGGGAGAGCAGAGTGGGGACCAAAGGCCCACTTGTGGCCAATTGGTCAGCTCCTTACAGGGGAGTGAGTCACCAGAAGGAGACAGGCCAGTCAAGGTGCAGTGAGGCGGCGATGAAGCATGCAACTTTTCTCTAATTCCTGAAGGCTTCCTCGCCCCCCAACTATCATGGTCCCAACTCTACCTTACAAATCCAGCTGAACTGGAGAAGGTACACTGGGGGAGATGGGAGCTGGAGATATGGGGAACCCAGGACAGATGAGCCCCTCGAGGCCAGTGGTAAGACTGGAGTTACTAGATGGCTGGAGAGAAGGCGGGGTAGAGAGACAGAACCAACTACAAGGATCCACACATAAGTTCCTATCTGGAGGACAGACATCGGAGGAGTGAGCAGGGGGAGATGGCAGGCAGTGTAAGATATGACAGAAAAATGATAATTTATAAAGTATTGAGGGTTGGTGGGGGAGGGAGGAGCAGGGACAGAGGGGAAAGGATAGGCTATCAAGCTGATATCAAGGGCTCAAGCGGAAAAGTAGATATTTGGAGAATGATGACAGCAGCTGATATGTGAAAGTGCTTGGCACAGTATGTGTATTTATGTATTGTGAAAAATGATGCACGAGCCCCCAATAAAATGAGTTTTAATAAAATAAATAAATAATATTTAAAAATTTAAAGGAGGAGGCGAAAATGCTGTTGAGAAGAATCCCTTAAGAACATTATGAATTCTGATAAAATTTGCAGACCTTAAATTTATGATGAAACTTGGGTGGAGAAAGGGTGAAATCCTAGATGATTTTCAAGAGTTTATGGGACCATGCCACAAAGAAAACATCAATTTATTAATACATGCTTTGCTTCAAAAATGGAAAAGACAATGTTGAAAAATGAAACCAACAGTAGACCATCTACATCAATTTTTGAATGACAACAACAATAATCTTCTTAATCCCCCAATTGAAAAAGACCAAGGATTAATAGCAAAAATAGTCAACACCATAGACACTGGTTAAATTTATACACTCTGGTGGAAAATTAGAGATGAGAAAAATTTGTGCTACATGGAGTCAAAACTATCACCCCAAGAACAGCTGCAGACAAAAGCAGAGTTATCCTTGGAAATTTCAAACAATTGGGGTCAAGATCCTGCAGCAATTCTTTTAAGAATTCAAACAGGAGATGGAACAAGGATTTACCACATGATGCAGAAGACAAAGCACTTTCAAACCAATGGATTCCAATGGAGGTGGAAGTGGTCCAGTCTAAACAAAAGCATCTCAGTTGAAGGCAAAGGTCATGACAAGAGTGTTGGAGGATGCTAAAGGCATTTTGCTTGGTGACTTTGGGGGGTGCAAAGAATGATAACACCTTCTGGATATGAATGTTTTATGAAAGTCAGCCAAAAGTTTAGTAGAAAAATATGCAGGAAATTTTCACCAGAGAGCCCTTGTCTATCACAAGAAGCCTCCTGCTCATTCTTCTCTTCAAGCAAGAGCAACTTTCTGAGAGTTTCTATGGGAAATCATTCGGTTTTCACATAGCAGTCCTGCTTTAGCTCCTTGTGACCTCATTTTGTTTCTTAATCTTAAAATATCTTTAATGGGTCAGCTTTTAAAGTTAATACTATATATATACATATATTGTATTGAAATATTCATATTACCAGTACATTCAGTTCTTTAGGGATGAATTAAATGGCTGGTATGCTCACTTATAAAACTGTCCTGACCTCAATGGAGCTTATGTTGAAAAATAAATTTTATATGCATCTCTTTACTTTTGTCTTTTAATTCTGTTTTCCCACCAATGTTTTCAAAGTCACCTTGAAATAGTACCTGCTTCAAGGGTTTGTCATAAGATTTAATTAAAATAACATATGAACATGCCTGCAGGAGAGCTGAACACCACCTAATCAAGGATTAAACACCTGAGGGCATCCTGATAAAGCTGTTAAATTAAGAGAAATATCTGAAAAATTGAGTCCAGAAAAAATTAAGTATCTAGTTCTAGCTCAAAGAGAGCATCAAAATAGAGTTTTAGCAACTAATCAGCTGTAGCATCATTTCTAGCCCTTCTTGAAGAAATATAAGATTTTTTAAAAACTAATAAGTATTGTTTTTAGACCTGTGTCATCTCTCACTGCATAAAAAGCAACTTGGTTCTGATAGTTATAAGAAGAGTCCTATAACCATAATTCTTCCATTATTCACAATTAACTGTCTTCTCAAAAAATAGTACTTTTTCTATTTCATTCATTTATAACCAAATAATAGAATCATCGACAGAGAAATCAGACCTGAACCTGTCTGTTAAGTAGGACTCATGAACATGTCTTAAGAGGTGAGGTCTAAGATGTTATTAAAAAATTCTTTGGTTGCTTTCTGCCATGAAGTAAGAATAATAAAACTTTGTTTTGTCTATTTTGATGTTTGATTTCTCCCCTTGAAAATATAATGTGTCTTGAAACAAGTGTGTGTTCATGGTTTCTTTTCATCTCTTTTTCAATCACCTTCTGACTTCCAAAGTTTTTCCAGATAAAAATCCAAAGATTATTTGAAAATGACATAAAACCAAGACAAATTCCTATGGACTGACAAAAAACAGGAATGTATAAAATATATAAACTGTGTGTTCTTATTACACACTGTTAAAGTGACTATCAGTGCCAGCTGTCTTTAGGGTATTTTTATCTCTCCTGAGAACTAATTAATTGTTCTTTAACCCTCCCAACTTTCATTCATTGGTAGGAAATATCTAGAGTACCTTTCAGGCAAAATCAACTTATAGAATGGAGTTTCTTCCCTGATTTACTTACAAATGTTAATATTCTAGCAATATTCAGAAAGAGACAATATTTTAAAATGCTATTAGTCAATGGGCTAAATTTATTGTTTTTTAAAACCAAAACAAGAAGCATTCACTGAACAGCGATGCTGTACGTCATGTAGAGACTAAATTTTAGACAGGAATTGGTCTTGCAGGAAGCTAAAACATCCAGTTGATTTAAAGGGGGGAAAGAGATACTGTCAATCCAGATGTTTGGCAGCCAGTAAACCAAACATAGGCATGATGCATTGAGTCTTTGACATGATTTCCCAGCTGTGTCAGCCTCTTAGTAAAGACAAGAAAGAAAAGATGCTACTGGGTTTGAGATTCCTCTATCTCCCTAGGTACCCCATATGCATTATCTATGTTTCCCTTTTCTCCAACTAATCCTTATACTCTTTTGTGGCAGGCTTTCACATGTTCATCCCATCAATCTGGGAACATTTCAATCAAGGAGCAAATTAGAAAGCAAGTGTCAAAGAGCATCAGATTTCCTTTCCTTTCCCCATAAACATAAGCTCAGTAAGTCTCCTATTTCTGGAGTATTTCCATGCCCATAGATCCTGAGCAGGGGGTGGTGAGAAGCACGACAGGGTACCCATGGGTACCCATGCAGGTAACCCAATCAGATCAACTGAAAAACTGGGACCAGGAGAAATATTCTTCAAGGACATTGTTAGCTGGATTGTTCTGCTGTGCTAACATTTGCCATTCAGATAACCTCGTACCAAATCAGCTCACCCTGTATCGAGCCACGAATGAATTGATGGTGAGATAAGCTCTTTCCCTATGGAAATAAATTAGAATCTGACAATGACCGAAACAAAGAGAGGCGTCTACATGAATCTCATCCTAGTGACAGTCAGGACTCTGCAGATTTGCTTGAGGTCTGAATTATGAAAGCTCAAGTTAATTTCAGGGTCGACTAGATGGAAGAGTTCATCCTGGACATAGGCAAAAGAGATTCCATCCTGTATGGTACAAAAGAAATGATCCCATTTTATCATCAGTTTTGGCCTCAATTTCCCATTTTGTAGGCTGACTTAATAACAGTGTTCCTGCTTTGCACGTGGGTGCAATTTCCTATGCATTATCTCAGCAGATTAACTCAACAGTACGATAAACCCCAAAGTCAATTTTCCTTGATTGCTTCTGACTCATAGAGACCCATTAGGGCAGATAAAAACTGTCCCATAGGGCTTCCAAGGGGCAATCTTTGCAGAAGCAGAAAACCACCTCTTTTTCCCACAGAGAAATTGGTAGATTTGAACCAGCAGAATTTCCATTAGCAACCAAAGGCTTACTCTCCTTGCCATCAGAGTTCCATATTCTATAAGATATTTGCCGTTATGTGCATCTTCTCACAGGAAGACAAAGGGTGTGCCTGAGGACACAGAGCAGTATACCCAGGATAAAACCAAAACAAAACTCACTGCCATCAACTCAGTTCTGACTCATAGGGACCTTATAGGACAGGGTAGAACCGCCTTTTTGGGTTTCTCAAACTCTAAATCTTTATAGTAAAAGAAACCCTCATCTTTCTCCCAGGGAACAGCTGGTGGTTTCAAACTGCTGGCGTTGACTTAAGCAGCCAAACAAGGCTCCTGTTCAAGGTATAGAACACAGATATTCTAATTCTTGGCCTTACTCAATCTGGATCCATCCTTAACCCTGCAAAGAGGTAGAAAAGGAAACGTGATACCACTGGGTTAAAGATGATCTTAGATTAAACACACACTGAAGAGTTTTTAAGATTCCTCCATTGAACCTCTATGGTGATCAAAAAATAAGACAGGCCTATTTGTGGCTCAAAAACCAATTTTCAATCTCATGTCTTGGAAGAGAGTTCAAAGGTCAAACTTATTACTAGCTCAAGTATTATAGAAAATAACTTTTAAAATGCATCGACCCTAAAGAGCACTCTAACTGTTGGAAAGGCAATATATGCTGGCAAAAGAAGTCTCCTCTATCTCTGAATTCTAAGTTTATTACCTAATTATGTTCTCACATTCCAGTATAAATTCTAATCTTATAGGGCACATTGTTAAAGATTTATTGAACTCCTAAAAATAGCATCAAGGAGACCTCTATAAGTAACTCATGGGTCCCACCTTGCCTGCTGTCATTATTGGTTGTTGCTGACTCATTTCCAACACTTGACAACCCTTCTCTGCAGAGTAGAACTTCTACATGAGGCTTGCAGAGCTGATTGCCAGGTCTGTTTCCCCGGGTAGGTCCATGTGAGTTTAACCACCAAACTTTTGGTTAATACTTGAGCAGTTCATGATTTGCCTCACCAGACACTTGCATCTTGCCTAGCAAACCAACCAACCAACTTAACGAGGCTAGAACAGGGATTTCTGCCAGCTAAGGGAATAAACAATGGTCCCAAAGACAACAAGTCTGGAAACATCTTAACCTCGAGACCAGGCTGGGTGGACAGTCTGACACAGAATCATAGTCTGAGATAAAGTTTGACCCTTCCAGACTGGAGTTATAGCTGGAGATAACACTTGAAACATCCTGACACGAAGCTGCAGCCTTAGATAAATTAGAAAGAGAATGAACACAGGACCCAAAAAACAAACTCAGCAACTAATTAAAAAACTGTTTGGCCCTCAGTAAAAATGTGGCCCCACCCCCACCCCTTTGTGCTTTAAAAACAAAGAAATGTTCCCCTGTACAACACTCCTCTCCTAACCTCTCAAGGGGGCCCCATTTCATTCCTTTTTAAAGCAGCTCTATGGTCAAATAAAACTTTTCCTTAACTCTTTGCTTCTATGTATGTGTGAGTGTAATTTATGTCTGGTGCTTTGTAATCCACTCCAGTGGGATTTTCTAGTTTCCTTCAGGGCAACAATTCGGTGCTTGCTGGCAGCAGGACCTGGCACTTCTCTGCAGGGAAGAGTGTCACATAACCCATTGCCATTGAGTGGATTCTGAATCATAGTGAGGGCCTAGAACTGTGAGTGACTTCCCCTTTGGACTTCGGACACTGTCCGTCTTGACAGGAGAAAGGAGATGCCCGTTTTCCTCATAGAGTGGGCAGTGGGTTCCAACCACTAATCATTCAGTTCACAGCCCAACACATACCACGTGACGTCACCAAGACTCCAATATGACACCGGTGATTTCATTTGATGCTTCTGTCAACACGATACTTATCTCTCTACCTTCAGTTGAAGGTAGAGAAACTTGTACTGAAACTTGTGAACTTCTTCACCCATCATCAACTTGTCTCAGTAGCCATGGCTATCACTGAAGGAAGCACAAAGGATGGAAAGCATTCTCCCTCTGAACACTTCCATTTGCCCAATTTCTTTCCTTTATAGCAGCTCTCACTCTTCCATTTGATTAGATTATTAATGATAGGACTCTGCTTGCCAATCCTGGCTACAGGTGAGCATGGAACTATAGCCGATCAATCAGAGAAAAAGACCCCTCACGTCAAGGGATGACTACTTGTGGCAAGAAATTGGAGCCAAAGTGGGTAAATGAGTGTCTCCAAGTGTGTGTTACTATTGGTCTTGTGTTTCTCAACCTTCCCAATGCCACGATCCTTTAATATAGCTCTTCATGTTGTGGTGACCCCCCCCACCATAAAATTATTTGAATTTCTATTTCATAACTGGAATTTTGCTACTGTTATGAATCGGGCAACCCCTGTGAAAGGGTCATTTGAATCCCAGTGGGGTTACAAACCACAGGTAGAGAACCATGTGATAGACACTCTAGGATCAGTAGCATATACCTAGAAGTTAAATGCTTGGAGTACCACATATAAACTGTCTCTGAGTAAAACAAGTCAAGACAGAGGAAGACTAAGCTACACATGAAGTGAGTGCTATCATCTGACTGCCCAGCTCAACTTGCCTTAAGAGAAGTCACCACCTTTGACTCTTCAAGCAAGCTAAGTGTTCTCTGAAATACCATTTATTATGTTTGGGTACTTAAAATTAAGAGTTTTCAACACTTTCTTTTTGTTTTGTTTTTGTCCAAATCCATTTTATTAGGAACAAACGCAAATAGCATATCACCCATAGTTCCATCACAACAAACAGTGTTGTACAATTTCTACCACAATCAATTCCAAAACATTTTATTTCTTCTTGAAATCCTTGATATCATCTCTCCTTCACTCAGTCTCCCTCACTAATGTCCCCCCTCCCCTGAAGCCCTTATTCTATTTGCTGTCTCTATAGGTTCGTCAATCCTAGGTTTCCTATATCAAAAACCAGAATATACCAATAATCGAAATTCAAGAAGATTGCAAATGACAAAATACATCTGGTATAAACTCCAATACAAAGTATAAATAAATACTACAGAAAATGTTGAGAACCAGATCAGGCTCAATGTACATCAGAAGCGGGATCAACTGACAAGATTTTAATCATTAAAGTCATGTTTATCATTCTGATCATCTACAGTCATCTCTTTAACATAGCTTTTCCCATTTCTGTATTTTATTTTCTGAGCTCTTGAAATTATAAGCTTAAAGAGAAATGTCATTCCCAACTGATAGCAACCCTGTATGGGCTTCCAACTATAAATCTTTATTGTCGCAGGTCACCTCATGTTTTTTCCTTGGAGCAACCGGTGGGTTTGAACCACTGACCTTCCAGCTAACAATCCAATTGTCATACTATATATAGCATCACTGGAACTCCATATATGCTATCACAGCATTCTGAAAATGTGATTCGCCACTGCCTTACCTTGGTTTCATTCTTTATTAATTAGTAGGAAATGCCAACATATTATAGCCCTCTAATTTAATTCTCTCAAATGTCAATGCATACAAAAGATATTATTGACCATGGCCCAGATGGAAGACTAAATTTGGTACTCTCACTTCATCCTTGCCAAGAGAATACATTTCATATGAGAATGATCATAATAGGATGCATCTGGTAATAAAATGCCCTTAGGATGTTGGTCTAAACCAGACTGAGTCATCAAATTATCCTGTTCTGTAGTGTAAGTAATTGCATACATCATAGGATCATAGAAAATGAGAAAAAAGTAGCAAAGGATTATAAGAAATGAATGTAATCATTTATATATAATTTTAGATTGTATGAGTCTCCTTTAAGTTGGGATGAGCAATACAGAACTGCATACAGTTGGGAGGATTGATCTGTCCTAGTAGACCCTAGGCCATACTGATTTCTGTTACCAAAGCCAAAGAAAAACTCTTGCCACCATGTCAGAGCCAACTCATGGAAAGTACATGCACTACAGAATTCAACTGTCACCAGAGAATATTCTTGGCTGTCATCACTTAGAAGCGGATCGCCAGACCTTTATTCCATGATGTCAATGGATGTGTTTGAACTACTAAACTTTAGCATGGTGATAGAACAAAACTCGCTTGCATCACCCAAGGCAGGAAGTTACATGTTACATATTCCACCTGAAAATGACACAGTTGTTCTGAAGGTAAAATAGAACAAAACTTGAGAATCTATAAAGAAGCCACACGATGGTATCCCAAAGTATTGATGTCAAAGTAGAGAAGAAGAGAGAGAGATACTGGGATTAAGGATTAAGGATTTATATGTCTCCTTACTTGATGCCTTCTTTTTCTTTCTCCTTTTCTCTTCACTAAGGAATGGGGAGCAGGTCGATGTCACATCTGAAAAGGTTGTCGTTAGATGCCAAAAAGTTGGTTCTAACTCATATTAAGCCTGTGTGCAATAAAACAATACACTGGCCACTCCTGCTTCATCCTCACATCTGAACTCATTCAGCTAATTAAGGATCTTCCTCTTTTTCATTGTTCCTCTACATCGGTGGTTCTCAACCTTCCTAATATCTTGACCCTTTAATATAGTTCCTCACGTTGTGATGGCCCCCAACCATAAAATTATTTTTGTTACCACTTCATAACTGTGATTTTGCTACTATAATGAATTGTACGACCCCTGTGAAAACCACTGCCCTATGTTATCAATCATTAAGTCTTTGTTCCAGGAACTGTTCCCTCCTGGTGCAAGGTCAAAGCATATGAGACAAATTCTTGCCATCCTTGCTTCGAAGGAGCATCTGGCTTTACTTCTTCCAAGACAGAGTTGTTTGTTCTCCTAAGAAAAATAGTATGCACCTTTCAAAGTGTGTTTCCAAGAAACCTTTATTTCACCAGTACTCACATGTGCAAGACACAAGGTCCTCACCCAGCCCCATTGAAATCATTTCCATTTCACATTTACATGCTTCATGAAGAAAGTGGAAATTTAAATTTTAAAATGGACCAAACTTACTGCCATTGATTAGATGCTGACTCATAGTGACCCTCAAAGACAGGGGAGAATCGTCACCTTTGAGTCTGGGGGACTCTAAGTCTTTATAGGGGTAGAAAGGCTGTTTTCTTCCTCAGGGTGGCTGTTGGTTTTGAACTGCTCTCCTTGCAACTCACAGCCCAACCTGTAATCACTACACCACCAGGGTTCCTCTTAGTGAAAATTATACACGTAAATAAGCTACCCTATTGATAGGAACCCTGGCACTTCAATAATCCAACAAAGTCCTCTTTCGAATATAAGTAACATCAGTCCATTTCTGGTATATCTACTATGAAGCGAATTTCCATGTTTAAAATGTGCTACTTTTCTGTCCAATATTTTATGTTTATCACCTCAAAGTTATCTACACATCAATGTCAAAATAAATATCTGACTCCCCTGTAAGGGGTGGGAGTGGAGACAGGATAGTATGGAAATGGCGTGGACACATAGCCCTAAAACTAAAATGGGCTTTACTAGAATGTGAATCGAATGGGAAAGCATTTGTCTGGGGAGGTTTGTCTTCCTGCTTTTATAAGACTAAACAGAAGCCCTCTCAGTTAAATGCTTTGGTGTAAAACACACTGACTTCCCTTTGTTCCCAAAATGGAGTAGACAAACCTACCAGCCCAGCTCTTGACTGGTGCAGTGGTTAGGGTGCCGAGTGCAGAGCCAGAAGGTAAGAGGAGCATGTCCACCCAGAGAGACTGCCAAAAGAAGGCCTGGTCATCGGCTTCTGAAAGAATAGCCTTAGGGAGCCTAGCTGTCCACTGACCCGCAGGGATTCATCGGAGTCAAAGTTGACTCAACAGTAACTGCTGGGTTGTTGTTGCTGTTCTCGTGCACTGTTGTTAGCATTATTGCACACCCAGCCAACTTAGCCATTCTTAAAGACCAAAATGCAGCTTGGCATTTGAAATAACAAAGAACGGCCCAGTCTAGGTGACCTTTCAATTTAGTGAAATAAGCACACTTACGAAACAGACAACAAATTCAATCCATTGAATGCTGTGGATAAGAGGGCTACTGTGAATTAGTAGTAAGATTGCATTTAGTTTAAAATAAAATTTACCTTCACTGGAGGTTGAAGGAGGGTCAGGTAGGAAGTAGGATCTGCAGAGACGATGAGTCCACATAGAATATGACTTCTCTGTAATCTGGCCCAAGTCACTGCAAATCCTGAAACATCAACAGGTTTGGTGGGTTTTTTTTTTTTTTTAACTCTTTAGAGATTCCAACCATGCATTCAGAAGATAAAGGAGGAGCAAGTGGGAGGCAGAGGAGGAGGAAGAGAAAAAGAAGAAGAAGAAAATCATTAAGAATGCAAGCTTTCCAAGTGGCATCTAATTTGACATCAACAAAGAGAGCATCTGGGAGAATTAAAATCCAGGCTTGAGTTACCAAAAAACCCTATTGGTTTTGTGTGGCTGAAAGCCCTGGTTTTCAACTCTACCAAAAAGTACATCTACATGATGTGATGGTATTGGCAAAGTAGTAAAATTCACCTTATAAAGTACAAGGACCAAAAAAATGGGGCCCAAAACATTTTGTTCCCAAATCATTTGTGAGCTCTGTCCACCCCACTTATGAAGCTACTTCGTAACTACCCTCTTGAGTCCATTGCCTTCCAGCAGCACTGACCAATGTGCTACCTTCATTTTAAGAGTCAATGATTCATAGAGCACAGTGAGAAATCTTTTCTCAATTAGATATGAAGGATCACATTCCCAACTTGATTTGTGTCAGCCCTGGGTAGAAACCACTTTTGCCAAGTGCTATAGTTCATCAAGACAGGCTATTCAGTATCCCACACACACGCCCAACCCCCGCCAGTTCACCCCCAACCTCACTCAATTCTAACTTCATTTCCAAAGACAAAATACTGCCTTAAGTGCAATTCAGAGAGGGGGGCGGGGAGCATGATGGTTCTCACTTGCAGTAGATTCTACTGGGGGAGACAAAGCTTGTGATCTGTAGCTATGTTGAGATTAAAGAACATCAAAACTGGAGGAAAGCATATACTATGTCATGCTGGAATTCATAGCTGCCACACATGATAAAATGTGACTCAAAGCAAATATGCTTGATTTGATTTGTATGGAGGGAATTCTTTTGCATTACTACACAGAGCCTTTTACCTTTGAGGCAATTGCCGATAGGAATGCACAGATATCAGTAGAGTAAAACTAGCAGCATGAACAATTGCACAAGAGCAACAGAGTTTCAAACATGCCAAGGCATGATATCCATGTAATATTTCAGGATTGGAGTCTATGCAACCCACTGTGTACCAAGCATAAATTCCAAAATGACAAGTTACTTTGAAAACAAGCCATTCTTCTTTTCCCCACTGTATTGCATCCTTCAGACTGCCACAATCAGTCTCACAAACTGGGTGCCTTAAAACAACAGAAAATTACTTTCGTGAGTCTAAAAGACTCAAAGCATTGGCAGGGTCATAATGAGAAGTCCTTCCTTGCCCCATCTTCGCTTCTGGTGACTCTTGGCAAGCCATGGCAATAGCTTGGCTTTACTCCACACTCCAATCTCTGCCTCTGATTACACAGGGCCCCCTCCCCTTCGTATCCATCTGGGTCTCGTTCTCCGAGATGACTATGGACAACAAGACTAGAAAGTCAAAGTTGCAGGGAAACATTTATTGAAGAATAGGTCCTGCAGGAGGGACATCATAGCCAATAGAGTCTCTGAACTTATAAACTAAACTGTTTTTGTAGGACTATTATTTTTTGTCAAAAATCGGTGTGTTTCTTTGGGCAAGTTTTCTGGGTTGAGCAGTCTGCACAGTCATATAGTTAGTTGTACATGCTCTTTCCTGGTCCCCTTTTTCAGTGCGAATGAGTATATAGTGGACCAAGCTGGAGTCTAAAAATTCAAAATGGCATTTAGGGTACTTTACATAACTAGTTGGGTATGCACACAACTTCTGGATTCTTAGTTCTGGAATTGCCATTAGCGGTCATTTAATGGTCACAATTGTCCTTGTTGTTCATGTGCCTTAAACCAAGTTGAACTTGATTTTTTAGGAGGATGAACTTCATGATCTGAAAGATAACAGAGGCCTAGGTGTTGTAGGTTTCATGAGTTATTTGCCGAAGTCATAGGGGGCTACTCCTGTGATCATCTGTTATGTTCCCCTCAAAGAGCTTTTTCTGCATCCTGAGGTTTCTTCACATATTGCCTGCTTCTTTGGTTCACCTAATTTAAAGCCATTATTTCCTCTGTATACTGTGTTCTATCTCTATTGTTTGCTAAGGCACAATTCATATTATACTGAGAAACAGCTCACACCAGTTAACTAATTTCACTTTTCAAGGCCTGCTTTCCAAGTAAGTTTTTGTTCATAAGTACCTGGGGTGGGTACGTCAGTGTATCTTATTGACGTACGCAATCCAATCCACGATGGCAATGCTGTTGATTGTTATTGAGTCAGCCCCAACCCATGTTGACTTTATGCATATCAGAATGAACATTCGCCAGATGGATGTCATCTGTGTCAGTCTGGGTACATTAGAGAAACAAATATACAAAAACGTATATGTATAAGCCCACATATTCAACTTTAGCCCACATGTCTGATGCAAAGTCCTCCTCCATCTCACAAAATGCACACAATGATGCCAACTGCAGGAGGAACACCAAATCAGTGAGTGTGTAAACATCTAAGTGCTGGAAAGCGAGCTCCACACGCCTCAGCACCCAGGGCTGCATCGGGGTAGGTTCATGCATTTTCTCCTCGGGGATGTCTCACGGGAAGTGAGCCTTGCCAGCTGAAGCAGGGAACTGACTAAGGCAGCTGCACCTCGGTCTGACCATCAGAAAACAAGAGATGTGAGAACTCCAAAGGTGAGACTCACTGAGCCACTTGTCTTTCCACCTTTCAATTAACCCCAGGTTTCATTGTTTACCGGCCAGGTTGGCACAATAAACGTTAGGTAATTTAGCCCCGGTGTCTACAGGTTTTAGTGTTTGATGTCTTTTCCATGATGTAAAACCTACACATGCAGCTAGTGAAAGTGATTGTGAGGAAGAATTTGTGATGAAAAGGTTGCTTCAATCATTTCAAGGTAAGGGCCAATGTACCTAACATTAGAAGGCATGACTCAGTTTTCCTGAGTTAGGCAGTGAGATTAATTCAGACCAGCACAGTGACTTACCTAGTCCATTACCATTGAGTCAACACGTAGCAAACCTATAAAACAGACCAGAGACTATAAAATTGTATAGGAACAGACAGTCTCATCTTTCTCGCTTATAGTAATTAGTAGATTTGAACTATTGACCTTGTGGTCAGCGGCTCAACGTGTTACCAACTATCTTGCAGGTACCTTCCTAGCCGATGAAAGCTGTGAGCTGCCACATTTGAGAAAAGCCTTCTTAAGTATCTCTCTTCTGTTAACTGCTGTTGGCGCTTCAATCAGTTTGCATCGCACCAACCACGAAGCTCGGAGGAGTTCTCCTTGTCTTCAAAAAAGAAGAAATGTACAAGTGCAGTACTTTTGCAATCTGCTCTAGTGTTCATTGACAAGTCTGTGGTTGACATTGAAGAAAAACTCATAAAGTATATCAATGCCTTAAGCCAAAATATTTATCTTCATAAACCATGTAAAATAATGGAGAAAAAAATTACATTTGGTTGGATTTCATTTTCCTTTGCATTCTATGAAATACTTTACGGTGGTCAAACTAACCAGAAATGTATGTGATTCTAAATGTATGTGTTTCTAAAGAGATTGATGGAGGTCAATATTATCATTCCCTTCTTTTTCCTATTTTAGGGGTGGTGCGGTAGAGCAGTTACATGTTTTGGCTGCTAAGAGTAAGGTCAGCAGTTCAAAACCACCGACTGCTTTGCAGGAAAAAGATGGGGGTTCCAACTCCCATAAAAATTCCAGTCTTGAAAACTCACAGGGGCAGTTCTACATCATCCTATCAGGTCACTGTGAGTCACCATCAACTCAATAGTGAATATGTTAGCCTGGGTCGACAAGAGAAACAAATCCCCAGAAACTCATGTGTGTATGAGAGAGTTTTATATAAAGGGTAATTGCACATTAAGAAAGCACTCCAACTCAATCCAGCCCAAGCCCATGAGTCTGTTATCAGCCCATATGTCTGATAGCAATGTATAAGGTCCTCTTCAGACTCACAAAACACGTGCAATGATACGAAATGCAGTACAATCACAGGCCAGTGGGTAGAAAGTCGTTGGAGCCAGTGGCATTGTAAGCATCCCAGTTCTGGCGTGGGTCTCCAAGTGGCTTCTCCAGTTCCCAGAACATGAGGTCTATCTGTGTAGGGCCATGTGTCTTGTCAGTAGAGAGTCTCCAAGAGAATGAGCTGAGAGAAGTGTCTTCCGCCTCCCATGAGGAAATAAAGGAGTTCCCAGAATTCTCAGGAGAAAACAATGCCCACACAAGAGGGTCCTCATTGGTTATATCCTGATATACAGTCTATAGTCCATCCCATTCACTCATAATTCTCTCAAATTGACCCCAGATTACATAACTGCCACAGTGAGTTTGGCTTAATTTGGTAGTTTTTAAGTACGTGGCTGCTTACGTGAAAAGTCAGCAGTTCAAATCTATCAATCATCTGATCCTTGGGAGAAAAGGGTGGCATCCTGGTTCTGTAAATATTTATAGCTTTCATATGGAAATAATTACACCAGTGGAAAATAAACTGAGGAAAGGTCAGTCTCCACAACCCTGAAACCAGAAGAACATAATCATGCCCAGCTACCACTACCAACTGCTCTGAAAAGGATCACATGAAAATCTTCAGGATAAAATGGGAAGAAAATGCAGAACAATGGAGTCCAGCTATGAAAAGGATTCTTGAAAATGGATTGTGGTACCAATTGTACAACACTGCTTGATGTTTTGAACTATGTAATAATGATTAACTCCCAATTAATAATATTTTTAAACCTCAAAATCATAAATGAGATTATTCTTGCTGATCAGGTAGAGATTGCTAGAATGCCCAAGTCCATGACGTTAGTCACCTGAGGTCTGACATGAACTCACGCCAATGGCCAAACAATAGACAGAGAACAATGACAGTACAAAGAGAAAAATAACACTAATAAGGTACACACACCTTAGAATAATCAGTCACTTAAGATCAAAAGGGCAGCATCTACCCAAGAACATACACAAAAAAGGAAGAAAAATGAGAGGAAGGAGGAGGAGAAACGGAAACAAGAAAGGAGTTTTAATAAATGAATATTTACCTCATTAGAAATCCTATGAGGTGCTTCTACTCTCACCAAAAAAGGCAGGAGTCAATAAGGTTGGAGTCAATTCAGTAAGAATGAAGCTTGTTGGATACATAGTCTCAAATCTTTTTATTTAAATTGATAAGGGGATGCACTTTTGTAATAAAATCATTAGTAAGTTAGTACTTTTGCCACTGACTTCTTTTAATTATGTAAACTGACAATTATCATTCATTTGAGTGAAGGCACGGGATAAAATTTTGGCTAGCTTTACGAGCAATGGAAGACAGTTCAACAACAGCTGAAAAGTAAGGAGGATGTTCACAAGTTTCTGATCCAGGAAACAACTCCTAGAGTTTAAGAAGATGTCTCATTCGATCATCTTCTCAAGCACTCCAAGTTGGGAAGCAAAGTGCAATTTAATGAAATACGATCACCATGGTAAATGTTTTTGCAGTGCTTCCACGGAGTGTTTTGTAAGCGACTGGCATAGTTCCTATTATCTTGCAATGTTTTTCAACCAATGACATTATGTTGCTGCATTCAATTGTTTTAAATATGAAGTTTCTGTTCTCCTTTTTTTAAAAAAATGTGCCTGTTAATTCAGGCCAAAGGAAACTGTTGAGTGTTGTCATCCAACCCTCAGAGATCTTTCACCTCCTGCTGGTAACAGTCGTGGTTGATAAATATTTATGGAACTCTACAGCAAAGCTGCTGCTTGGGACCATTTTCTCCAGGAATGGCATGACCTCAGAATGTCCTAGAATTGTGCTCCTCTTGTGATCTCCTGGGTTGGGAGGCATAGGTCTCATTTAAATAGAAAGTCCTAGGGAGAACCTTTCCAAATCAAAATCATTTTACTCTTTTCTTGGTCATAATCTTTATAGAAGCAGATTGGGTGAGTGGAGGGGAGGGTGGGGGGTGCAGATTAATTGCCCACAGCCCTGCTGGGTGTGTTTGAACTGCCATCATTTCGGTTATCAGCCAAGTGCTTAACCATTGTGCCATCAAGGCCTGACAGGTTAGGAGGACAAAGATGGACCGTTTTCACAAAATAGAATCTATAAATAGTAATCTCTTCTCCTAGAACTCAGAGGGAATTTACTCTCATCCCATTCCTACCAACCTTCATATACACTTGCTTCTTTAAACTTGGTTCCAAAGGGAAAATCTATTGCTTAAAGCTCATTCGAAACCCATTAATGAACCTTATACATTCCTGGACTCGTCTCTAGGATTTTTCTCAATAATTTAAACACATTTCGGGCTGAGTCCCGGTGGCGTAAGTGGTTGAGTGCGGGACTGCGGCCTTCAGACTTGACAGTTCAAACCCAGCAGCAGCTCTCGGGAGCAGCACTGGGTAGCTTCCATGACCACCAGAGGCAGTGATGCCCCCCCCAAAAAAAACACTTTTCTACATAATATTATTTTTATTGAGTGATAGTTAGCATATCATTCATACAAGCAAAAATGAAATCATCATCACAATTATCTTTGGAACAGTTTCCCCTCTTCATTACATGTTAAGGCTGATTTCCTTCCTCCCTCCACTCCCTCCTGGTCCCCAGGTACTCATTAACCCTGTTACTATCTTTGTATTATCTTCTATCCAACTTTACCTATACAAATAACTATGCAAGACTAGTACACCAGGCAAGAAGAATCCATCAACCGTGACCATCCAGAATCATTAGAGGTTGTAATCAAAGAGAAAGTAGAGATTAAAAGTTTAGCATACATTTACATTGGGTTGGTGGTGAGATCAAATTATAAGAAGTTACTTTCCTGCCTGAGTAAAGTTTCCAAAAACTCATTGACAATATGCACCATCTAGTTTGGGGCAATTGTCATTTTTAGTAAATATGCATTGGAGATTCACAGGAGGCTCATCGCATAAAATGACCCTATACATGGATTTTGAGCTGCCATTATAATTTTCCACCATGTGGAAATTTAGGATTTTGGCCCAGGTTCCATTCCCTTTTCTAGGTTTGGATCTCGTGATGATGTCTCTTCAGATCACACAGATTGTTGTTCTTCCATCAGCTTAGCTGACTCCTTCCTTAGATGGATTCTTGTTTTGAGACAAGCCATTAAGACCTCAAATGCTAGCTGGGAGCATCATCTAGTTTTTTCACCACACTTGCTAGATGCCTGTGTTTTCAGATATCTCTTTATGAGGGCGAGTACCAGGCAAAGCCATGTTGTAAGAACTAATTATTCTTATATTAGGGCTATGATAGATGATATCTCAAAATCCATTCTTATAACTGTTGTTCCTAAAAATCCATGGCTTAATTTGGGGGACATCATTGTCATTTGATTATAGTACATCCTAAATCATCACCTTAGGATTTAAATTCATTCAATTGCTAGGAATATTATCTTCAACTTCTCATTCTCTGCTTGTTTATTTCCATTAATAATTAAATACACTCAAATTGCTCCCACTCTCAGGTAGCTGCCCCTTACCTGCCTTTCTTCTCCCTTTAGGAGAGAGCATCCAGAACATCTTCATTGACTATTTCTTATGACGTGTCTTCATCCCGAGCACACTTCATTGAAGCTTCAGTTCACACCAGCTTACTCCAGCATCTCTCACAGAAAGCACAAAGAATTCCAACCTCACTCTTACTAGTTTGGAGTCTTTCTTTCTCATCACTGCAAGATCTCAAGGACAGATATAGTGTCTGTCTTTTTCACCGATGAATATTCAAAACCTAGCCCAGGGCCAGGAATCCGAAAGAGCTCAAACTTTGCTGAATTGAATTAACTGATGTTCAATACCACTTACTGTCCTTGAGACAATTCTGAGGCCTGGCGACCTTGTGTGCTTCAGAGGAGAACTCTGCTCCATAGAGTCCCTATGGCTGTGACCCTCCTGAACCTTCCTGATAGTAGCCAAGTGTTTAACCAACCAGAGATCTCATCTGAACCAGACATAAACATCATAGCTCTCTCACAAGCATTGCTAGTGGCTCTCTTCTGACTCAGGGGGACTCCATGAAATAGAACAGAGTTCCATGGGTTTCTAAGCTGTACTCAATTTGGAATGGGGAGCTCTGATAGAGCAGTGACTGTTCATAAGGCTGCTAACCATAAGGTCAGCGGTTCAAAAGCACCAGTCACTCCTTGGGGAAAAGGTGAGGCTTTCCATTCCCATAAGTATCCTAGTCTTAGAAAACCCACAAGGGCATTTCTACCCTGTCTTATAAGATCACTATTAGTCCAAATTGATTCCATGGCAGTGTGTTTGAGTTTTCAATCATTTTGGAAGAGTCTGAGATGGAACCTCACTGGTAACTGACAAGCTAACAGAATCCACACAATGGAACCTGGGGGGAAACAGGTCTTTGGAGCTACTTCCAGAACTATTAGATCCTGTAGAGGATGGTTCTACTCTGATGGACATGGAATTGCCAGGAGTCAGAATGGACTTAATAGTAACTAGTAGTGGGGGTGGTCTCTCCAGGGCCCCAGCCAATGAAAACCATGGCATGCCATACCCGTGAAATCCAGCAAAGTGGTCTACAAATGCCCAAATTCTCATTCCTTTTTTTCTCCACCCAACCTAAGTTGCTCTGGTGGCATTGTCAGATGAGGACTGCACAGTTAACCACAAGGAAGACTCCTGGGAAGTAAGATGAGGCTGTCTGCTTCCATAAGACATAGTCCCATAAACTCTATATGGTGCCACTAAGAAGCAGAATCAATTCAAAGGCAGTGGATTTGGATTGATTTGTAATCTTTTAGGAAGCAGAGAAGCAGGCTCTTCTGAAGTTCTGCTGGGTAGGTTAGAACTGTCGACCTTTGAATTGGTAGCCTGGTGTGAAGGGTTTGCCTCACCCCAGTACTTGAGATTCCCACTGCTACCTCAAATTCAATAGGTGAAGTGTTGAACCCTTGATCTTGAAACAATAACCACTCTCTAAGCCTGGACTTCCTTCTGTTGAACATTTCCTCTCCTAATTGATTTTCACCAGGGTCCTCCAGTGTCTGAAACTCAACACTTAACAATGATGTTCTGACATTAAACTTGCTAATACATCTTGAATCTGGGTCTGCTTTTTCAGCTACTGGCATAAGATCTTAAGTACACGTAGTTAACTAGATGTTTCCATACTGATTTTTCTATCTCTCAACTCATGCCACATGGTTCTTTATAAATTGCAAACCAAGTAATATCAAGTCCCTCCTAAAAGTATTTCAGTATTTTCTCCAACAGATTCTTTATTATATACTATTACTATATAGGTTAATTAAACCACTCACTGACAGAGGTGGTGCTGCCACAAAGAAACCCTATAGGATAGGGTAGAACTGCTGCTGTGAATTTCTGAAACTGTTACTCTTTTTTTTTCTTTTTTGTTTTTGTTTTTGGTGGGGGGGCGGGCATGACTGCCCTCAGGTGGTGGGAGTAGGAGGCCCAGCCTTTGCTTGGTGGAGCTGGAATCGAACCTCCATCCCAGTGGGCCGCAGTCCCACACGCAACCACTACGCCACCGGGGCTCAGCTAAAACTGTTACTCTTTACAGGAATAAAGAGTCCTATCATTCTCCTGCAGAATGAATGGTGGTTTTGAACTGCTGACCTTGAAGATCTTAACCCAAAGCATAGCCACTGCACTACCTGGACATAAGTATATATTGGCATGAGGATACCCATACCTAGTGTTCCCTGCACTAGGTTAGACCTTCATATATAGTCTGATTACTTACTGCTACCTCATTGTTTCCAAAATTTTTCAAGGAATATGGGATATACTAGATGGTGGTTTACATTTTCCATTATTTGTCTATCTAACAGAGTTTTGTTTTATTTTCTTCATCTTCACAACTCAATTGTCTCACTTCTAAAAGCTCTTCCTTGATTCTCCCTACTCTTCCAAAACAATGATTCCCTCCTCCATGATGCTCCTCTACTTGGGATTTGTGAATGCTGTCTTGATGCTTCTGGGTGTGTTATACATTATTCCTAACCTTTAGGCACTTAGCATCTTGAGGGGAGCATCAGTGAAATTTTGTCTTTGACTTTCTGGCACCTAAGATAATCTGGGTTACAGATGTCTTCCAAAACCAAAACCAAATTCGCTGCCATAGAATTTTTTAACTATATAATTATTTGCATTTGTCCTTCCTTGAAAATACATAATTCTTTTTTTAACTTCTAGCTCCTATTTTTAAAAGAAAAAAACTGGTAAAATCATAAAAAGGAAAAAAATCCACTTCAACTTGTCTCTTTTAGGTCTTTATACATAAATTGAGAAGATAATTAGTAACTTTTCCCACATACAATCCAGAGATTGCAAATACACATTTGTGCTTTCCCTGAAATTAGAATAATGTGTAAACCCTCAATGATGAAAAGGTTTTGTTTTCTTAAATCTATACCATCAATTGCATTACTTATCCTCATTCCTTCTGATCATCTTTCCCTGATGATGTTTTTCCATTTATATCCAAATATACTCTTTAGACTGAGTTGACATTCTCCATTCAAATCAAGCTCTCCTTTATAACAATCATGGTGCCATTTAAATTGAATTTCTGAATTCATTTCAACAGTAACACATCAAATGACCACTCCACTCTGCTATCTGTCAAATTAAGATGCTTTGACTAGATACAATCAGAAAGGTTTGGGGAATACTACTTATGGACAATGATCATTTTCATCAACATGTTGCATTTTCATGTGAATACATCCTAATTGCCCGTAAGCATACTTCATTATTTCTCCAGGGTGCATCAAAGTTATAGAGGGTGCTTTGTCAGGTTGATATACCCTGAGCACACCTCAGTGACCTTCCTGTGAGAACCAGCAATGTGCACCTTTCAGAAGTACCCAGATGATTCTGATGCTAGAGAAGCATACACTACATGTAAATACGCTTGCAAGCAGGAGGCTGCTAGCCAGAAGGAAGCTCTCTGTAAAAGCAATGAGATCGATCATCTGTACAATGTAATGTTCTATTCCAAATGAAACTTGAAGGGCCAAACTTAATTGATTATAATGCATTAATTAAGAGAGGGAAAGTAACCAAAATGTCTCTACTACACCAACTAACAGACTGGTTTGTACTTAAAAGACTTTTGTTAGTATGCTTATAATCTTTGCATGAAAACAGTTTGCAATACTCTAAAAATTGGGGAAGGGGTTGTTCCAACTAAATTAAGCTAGAAATACTGAGAATCTGTTTAAATCTGGAAAGTTCTGAAATGACATCCCCCCCCCCAGCCTGGAAATGTATTTACTTTGTCATAAAAATCAGTCATTATATTTAAATACCAAGACCTGTGGGCACTGAGTTGATTCTGGCCCATAAAGACCACATAGAACAGCGTAGAACTGCCCCATCGGCTTTCCTAGGCTGTGTACTGCACCTTTCTCGCAAGCAGCAGCTGGTGGGTTAGAACAGGCAGTCTGTCAATTAGCCACCGGGAGTTTAACACCTCCATCACCAGATCCTTAAAACCGTAAACCCAAAACCACATCTGTTGCCATCAAGTCATTTCTGACTGATAGAACTCTACAGGAAAGAGTACAACTGCCCCCATTGAACTTCCCAGACAGTGATTCTCACAGGAGCATACACCCACATCGTTCTTTCCCTCTAGCTCCAAAGGAAAAGTTTGAACCACTGGGACCAGTTAACCGAAAAGCAACTGACAATGCATTTTATTAACTCTTCTACTGACTCATGGCTCTTTTTCATCACGAACTCAAAGATATGGGAATGACTTCACCCTAGTTGAGGTAGTGAGATAATTTTGATCCATTTGCTTCTTACCCTTATCTAAGCATAGGAAGTATATCATAGAAAAATCACATTCTAGATTACAGAAAAATAATTGGTATTTAATTAGCTCATAATGGGAATAGCTAAAGCACACTGTGACTTTTTGATAGAAACACATAATGATAAGACTCTTCATAAGAGAATCTGAGGCAAGCATATGTCCCTGGGACTTTCCAAAAAGAATCATTATCCTTGTCTTCATCTGGCATATGACAATACTAGTAGAAACTTTGAAAATGTTGAATCAGTGTGTTGCCAAGAACTACAGAAATCCCGGGAAACCATAATAAAGGAGATGCTAATTTGGCCCAATTTTAGAGTTGGACAAATATATCAGAAAGAAAATGTAGTGAGCATTAATTCCCATGCAGAGAAATTTCATTTCAATGAAAGTCGAACATTTAAAATAGGTTCCTGACTAATAGGAAAGTCAGGAATATTTTTAGCAAAGAAACTTCAGACACATGTGTGGTGGTTGAAAATACTGCTATCTTTAATCATGTACCAACCAATTATCCTGCAGAATCAGAACCCACCCTTCCCCACAGAAAAGTCCTTTCTCTTATCACCAGTTCTTCTAGCTCAACTTCAACCGAATGTTGGCTTGCTAAAGAAAAAGAGGGAATACATAAATAGACGTGAAAATATTCTGCATAATTTGTTTCCCAAGTGCATATCCATTCAATTCTGGGGAGCTAATACAAGAAAAGATAAGTCAGAGAACCTAGAAGTATTTACAAGAAAATTTTCAGTCAAATAATTCCTACATCCTTGTCAGAATGCTCTCCCCTCTCTTTTACTCCTATTATCCCATTGAATATATACATTTATTCCACAGCACAACAGTTTGTCTTTTCAGAATGGTCTCCTCAAATGCATCTTATCTGCTTATTTTCATATAATTACATCACTCACTCACTCACTCAAAATTCACTGCCATTGACTCATCGTGACCTTATAGGACAGGGTTGAAGTTCCCGATTGGGTTTCTGAGACAACACTTTGCAAGAGTAGGAAGCTCTATCTTTCTCCCTTAGAGCAGCTGGTGATATCAAACTGCTGACCTCGCAGTTAGCAGCCAATAATGTAACCATTTTGCCATCAGAGCTCCAATATAGAGTTGGGTAACATAGGGTTAATCAACATTTAACCTTTCTAAGACACCAGATGTGAGGAAATTTCTAAAATACTCAGAAATAGCACATGTGCACACATACACATCCCTCTGGTTGTCTCATGGTAGAATTTTTGTCTTCCTTGTGGGAGACTCTTGTGTGATTTCCAGTCAATGCACTTTACGCCCAAGTGGAGCTTGGGGGTTGTTGTGATGCTGAACATATTTCAATGAAACTTCCAGCTAAAGTGTACCAGGAAGAAATGTCTAAGCACTTCTGTGTTACAGTGAATTACTTGTATGGCCAATCAAGTCATAGACTTATGATTTCCACAAAATGATTGACTGGGGCCATTCAAATAAGTTACTAATATCCCACCAACATAATTAGGCAGCTTGCTTATAATGCATAAATTCCATGAAACCCTAATGAGAAAATTGGTGAATTTGGCTATTGCATTGGACTTACAATGAGCCAATCTAAGACACTAGGAAGGGAGCCTTATCACCATCAAAAAGACCCAGGAATGAAACATTTCATTTGGACCCATTAAGAGTCCTTAAGCTGAGAACCTGCTATATCAAGAGACTTTCTTCACTAGAGATAACACAAAACATCAAGAATTGACAACAGAGAAACAGTGGCAGAACTTGGAGACCAGCCCAAGATGACACCGGGATTCCTAGACAACAGAGCAAGGCAACTACATTGGGCATGGAATACACAAATTGAGAAAGCTGAGTGCCTTCAAACAGGAAGTTTCTCCAACAGGATTCCTGGTAGAGTGTGGTGCCTCCAAGCATGTATCTGTGGAGCTAAAGGGCTTTATAGCATTTACTGAAGCAGGACACCAACAAGAGCTGAGAGGACCCTGTCTTGAGAACATGGAGAGAATCCTGGACTATCCTCAGGATTGCTAACTTGCCCAAGAAGTGCTGAGAATGCTGTCCTGCTCTGAAGAAGGAAAAGGTATGAACTTTACTCTAGGTAACCTTCTAGACCGTGCCTATATGCTACCTGATCATGAGTCATAGACTGTGATCCTGATCCTGAATTGTACTTTCTTTAGTAAGCTTCAGAATAGGAAGTTTTATCAGAGAGTTCAATGTGACCATTGTCATGAACTAACAGGAAAGCATTGGAAGAGCAATGAGCAGATTCCAAAGGGTAGAATATGCACACAAAGAGAAAAAGAAAAGAAAGGCAAGGAAAAGGGGACATGGGGGTGTGATACAGGTAAGCAGGAAAATAACAATTGCTGATCTTGTGTGATGTTACCAGGAACTGAGCTAAAGGCTGTACAAGAATCATATCACTAAATATTCATGCAAATGACAACTGGCCTTGAAAATGCTGGCAAAGTGCACCCTGTGAGGGAAGTTTGACAGCTGATTGCGAGCACACAGACTCTTGTAAAGGATGGTCTTAATCCAGTAGTATCCAAAAGGAGGGACTAGAAAGGGAAGGAATATATTTTCTTGCTGCATTGACCCAATATAAATGTTTTGATCATTTTCATCATTAGAGTATTTTGAGTATGACTATTATCAATACTTACTCTAACACACTCCCATTGGTAGCTCTTCAAAAACAGAGAAGATAAGCCAAATCTAGCTGTTCTGTTATTATTCTTACATCACTAAAATTAACCTTTATTAAAATAAATTAATATTCCCCCCAGAAAAAAAATTGTAAACCAATAAGTACCTTACTATCCACTTTTTGTGTATTTGTTACATTTTGATTTCAGATTTTTTTTGTCTCCATAGCGATTACCCATTTGAGATTATACCAATGTGAGTTTTCTTTTCAGGATCATAGTTCCAATTACTTGGGTCATACTTTATAGATTTTATACATTGTTACTATAGAAGGCCTAAAATTTCCTTTTCCTTTTTATCATCTACCCTTTTCACTGTAGTTCATTTTCTTTTTCACTAATTAATATAAGAGCAATGTTCATCCTGATTTCTAGATATAAATACAGGATTTACAGGTTTGCATTAGAGAGTTGTGAGCAAAGATCTTTAGATATCAAGCCCTCTGGAGTTGCTGTGTTGACCTGGGTAGACCAGATAAACAAATCCAAAGAAACTCTTATGTGTATAAGAAACAGGTTTATCTACAAGAGCAATTGAACATTAAGAAAATGTCCCAGCCCAGTCCAGATCAAATCCATAAGTCTGATATTAGCCCATATGTCTGACAGCAATCTATAAAGTCCTCTTCAGACTCACACAACACATGCAGTGATGCTGAATGTAGAAGATCACAGGCCAGTGGATATAAAGTCTTTGGATCCCGTGGCGTTGTGAACATCTTAGCCCTGGTAGGGATCTCTGCATGGCTTCTCCACCCCCAGGACTGCATCAGGATGGTTCCATGTGGCTTCTCCTCAGGGATGTCTTCCAGGAAGTGAGTCTTGTCTGTCGAGTGTCTCCCAGGGAGTGAGAGTGTCTCCTGCTTCCAAGAAGGAAGTACCAGATTTCCCAGAATTCTTGGAGGAGCAGGCCATGACCACACAGTAGCCTCATTGTCTATCTCCAGATTGACAGACTAGACCATCTCTCTACTCTTAATCCTCAAATTGATATCAGAATAGGTGACTGCCACAGGAGCTAAAATTCTTTTAATTTTAATTTTTTTTTGTGGGCATCACTGCCTGTGGTGGTCGTGGGCGCTACCCCGTGCCGCTCCTGAGAGCCACCACTGGATTTGAACCGCCAAGTCTGTGGGCTGCAGTTCCGCACTCAACCACTTATGCCACCAGGGCTCAGCCCAGGAGCTAAAATTCTTTACTGCATTCTTTTAAAAACAAACCAAAAAACCCCACTATTTTTTGTTAATTCAATGAAAGTTTACAAAGCATATCAGTTTTCTACTCTACAGTTCATACTCATTTTGTTTCATGTCATTAATTGCAGACCAACCAAGGTAACACCACTCTTCCATTTCCATCCTGTTTTTCCCATTTCCATTCCTCCTTTTCTCCTACCCCTTCCTGCCTTCTGAAATGTATGCCAGGGAAAATACAACCATTTTCATCTGAATGGTTGATTGTTCTAAGGAATGCAAACCAACCAAATGTTATTATTCACTTTATGGTCCTGCCTATGGTTTGGCTAAAAATTGAGCCACAACAATAAGTTCAGTTCTAGGTTTAAAAGGGGACTATGAATCATAATCTTGGGAGTTTCACAGGTCTAACCAGTAAGCCTGGTCTTTTTTATAATTTTAAGATGTGCGCTGCATTTGAGACTGGATTAATGGTTCTTTAGAGATATGTCAAGAGAGTGAATAATGAGTACAGGAATGAAGAAAATGTTCTAAAACAAATTGTGGTGATGATTGTACAAGTCTTCTTGATGTGTTTGAACTATTGAAACTATTGAATTGTATTATGTGAGGTATAGGTCAATAAAACTATGGGGGGAAATAGATCAAGTGTTTATGTAAAATAGCTCTTCTGTATTTTGCGAAACAAACTTTACAATAATATGCTAGTTTGCAGTTCTAGACCATCATGAGTGAACTCAATTGTGGAGCCTTGATGTCTAGGTTCAATTTCAGACAGTTGCTCTGGGACAAGTAAAAGAAGAGGAAGGAGAAAGTTGAGTGATGAGTGCAGAACAGTACCAGCAAGATATAAGATTTGATAAGTACCAGCATCACGTCACAGAAAAAAAGAAGAAAGTGGTTTTTTCTTTTTCATGGTTCTGAAAAAGAAGCAGCAATCCAAGTTGGGTGGTCCTAGTCAGAAGAAGAACTCTGTGATAGTTAAGGTTTATTGTACCAACCTGGCCAATGAACACATGTGGGATTAATTGAAGGGCGGAGAGATTAATGGCTCAATGAGCTTCGCCTTTCTGGTCTTTTCTCTGATGGTTGTACCAGTTATGGGCTCCTTTAGCTAGTTCTCTGCCTCAGCTGGCAAGGCTCACTTCCTGCAATACATCTTGGAGGAGAAGCTACATGCACCTACCATGATGTAGACCCGGGTACTGGGGCAGCCACGTGGAGACGCCAGCCAGCACTGAGATGCTTACATGCTACTGGTTTGGCTTCCCTCTTGCATTTGGTGTCATTGAGTGTTTTGTGAGTTTGAGGAGGACTTTGTAGATAGATGTCATACATGGGCTCATGTCGGACTTATAGGCTTGGACTGGACTGAGTTGGGATATTTAATATAAAACCCTTTCTTATAAAAGATGAGAGCTTATTAATTTTGTTTCTTTAGTCTACCCAGACTAACACAGGTTCCCAGGGAACCAGTGCTTGTCAAAATTAGTGTGTTTCCCAGTACCTTGCATCATTGGCATTAGTACAGGAGCATCTTTGTGCTCATTCATTGACTCACCCATATGCCTCATTTCTATAACCCAAGCAAAATATCATGTGCCAGGTCATTCATGAATGTTGCTTCAGATATCAGTCAGTTTCAACCCAGTGGCCTCTTCATTCCCTGGTTCCCTCTAGGTTTAGTACTTCTCTTAACTCTTCTCCCGATCTGATGTCGCTTGTGTTCAACACTTCTGACCAGTTCTTGAGTAAGCAGCTAATGGGTGGGTGTGTTCGACGACAAGGGAAAACTCATGGATGAAGAACAGAAGACATGCTGAATCTGAGTGAGAAAGTCCAAAGAAAATAGGTGGGGTAAAAACTAAAGCCCAGGTAGAAATGTCTACCTTAATGATCCCTTCAGTTAAAAAGATCACCAACAACCTGTCATTTTACCCTTCTGTGGTGACTTGCATGTGGCTATAATGCTGGACATTAAGCCACTAGTATTTCAAATGCCAGCAAGGTAACTCAGGATAGACAGGTTTCAATGAATCTCCCTGTCTAAGACAGAGTAGGAAGAAAGGTCTGGTGGTCTACTTCTAAAAATCAGCCAATAAAATCCCTATGGAGAACAGCAGAGTAACATTCACTCTACTGCAGGCAAGAGAATACCCTAGGTTCAAATGCAGCCACAATACACATTATGAGCAAAACCATAAACTGGAACCTGCCAACAACTGTGAAGATGGTACAGGTGACATTCCATGTCATTGTGCATAAGGTCCCCAGGAGAGGCAGAAACATTTGGAAGGCACCTAATAACAACGACAATGTGATAAGAAGGTGAGAGGATATTTGAAGAAAATAAGATGAAGGCTACATCTGCATTCTACAGAGCCTCGAGCTTCTCAACCGAGTCCAAAGTTATTTACTGGATCCACTGATATGGAGGGTACAGGAAGTGGTGTCTTGTTTAGAAGAGAGCTGGAGGAATGTGTCCACATCTAGACTGGACAAGCAATTGCAATAGCCAGAGGCAGGCAAGGTGAAATATTTCTGAACCAATGGCAAAGATTAGATGGTTATGAAAACTGGCTATGATGAGCAGTGCTTTTGTTTCTGCAGCAAGAAACCAATTCAGTCACACTTCTGCCCCGGCTTCGTTTTCCACTATATCACACACCTTACTGGCACCTGCATTTTGATACAAGACAGTCGCAAGCACAACTATTAAGCACAACTAAGCATATAACCAAGAGCTAGTAAAAACAAGGATAATAATTGGAAAGATAGACTTCCCTTTTAACCTTAAAAATGGTTTTACACCAACATTTTTACAACCTGACTCCCAAATTGCTGTGTCTTGATCTACTTACTCTGAATCAGAATAAGTGAACAGCAGAGAGCACAGAGAATAAGACACTCCCAAGAATGTCCCTGCCCCTATTGAAAAATAATATCCCTGTAGTTGAAACGGTCAAACATCAGGGTTCTACTTAGAAAGTTACAATCACAAAGATAAACCAAGTTTTAGAGAATTACATTGTCAGCATCATCTATATTCTATATTTCCTTCAGTCGTATATTAGACCTGGACTGTACACATTCATAAACCCAATACATGGGTCTTTGAATTGCTGAAAGTTGCCACTTAGCTTGTTTAAAGACTATGCTCTAAAGAGTGCTTTTGTTCAATGGTGCATTTATTAAAGGTATGAAATTTTCAGCACTCTAACGGCATACTGCTGCTTAGGAATTATTTCTTCCAGAGAAAATGAGGTAATGCACTTAAAAGATTAAAGTAGAAAGACTTGCAAGGCAGCTTACACTTGTCCCCTGCCCCCACTTCCCCTCCCTTAAATAGGATCATCGGCCTTTGTGAAAAGAGCCATAAAATTGAATCCATGTCTGAGTATCAGACAACAGACTTCTTTATCCTGTGCAAATCCACTCTCCTCTTCTGGCTCACAAGCTGGAGGGAAACTGGGGAGGGGACACCTGCCAGGCTGGCTCTCTTGAGTCTCCCGTAGATGTGACTCCAGGTGAGGTGGGGGTCACTGCCTCCTAACATGGAAATACTCTACCCCCAGAACCTGGCCTCATCTCCAAAGAAAACACACAGGTTTTGTTTTTTTTTCTGCATTCCCTTCATCCTCATAAAATGCCTACCAACTAACTTAAGGTTTGATGGTCTCCCCAGAGTTAGGGCAACATTTTCTGAAGCGTACATACATCAAGATGTTTTTACCTGTCCTCCAAGAACAAGAAAATTGCAGACAGAGATGCATGTTCATGTGTTTGGAGTTCCGGCTGTTTGTCTGTCTTTCTTCCTGGCTGTGTGTTTTGACCTATTTTGTTTTGCCAGCACAACATGTTAGAACTTCCCTTAGGAAGGACATGGACTGAGCACCAACCTGAATGTGGCTATTTGGGAAAATTGCCTCCTTGCATGTATTCAGCCAAACAAGAAGAAGTTGGTCAAAGTACAGGGTGCAGGAAGGATTTCTGCTCCCCCACGGGGGCTCTGGGGGCGGACCCATCAGCCTGCCCCTCCCTGAAAACATTCCCTAGCTTTGTGGGCAGCTAGGAGGAACTCAGAGGAGTGAGGCCTGCAGGTAATGTGCAGTCACCTGTGTGGAGTCTCAGCATTGGGGGTGTAAACAGTTCTCGGTCAAGATGGGACTGCCCTGGAGATTGGGAACATGCTGGGTCTTCTCCCTGTGTGTGATGCTTTAGGACATGTGCCCCCAAAACAAAAACATTTTGTTTCTCTAAGTAGCCAGGTGGAGGGAAGTGGAGCCGAGGTGTCGGTGCCCACACCGGTTGTGTGGATGCATTCACTCCTTTCCCTCCATCAGGCAACTAATATCCAAAGTAAAACAAAAGGTCTGATTCCTGGAAATCTCCTGGAAAGCCCAAAGGGATCCCCCAAACCAAAAAACAAACCCACTACTGTTGGGATTATTCATCGAGACCCTAGATCAGAGTAGAACTGCCAAAAGGACTTGCAAGGTTAAAGATTTTTCCAGAAGCAAACCTCCATATCTTTCTCCATTCCATTAGTGTCTGGTGGGTTCAAACTGATGACCTTTCTTTCAGTTAAAAGTCAAGTATTTTGTGCATGATGACACCTCCTTAATGCTTCAAGTCCCCGAGTGTGCGGTGGGGAAGCCAACCTTGGAAAACTGAGTGAAAAAAAAAGTGAAGTATTTTAATATTTTTCAAAAAAGGATCCCCAGTCACACAGAAATACAGACAACACTCCCATGAAGTGAAGAGGTCATTTAATTCTGTGCCATGTTTTGGTTAATAAATTATTTACATTAGAAAACCAACTTCCCAGCCCTCAGGATATGGGGTGATTCAAGAAATCCCTGATATTTCAGGTTTTTATAAGGGTTATTAGCACAGAAAAGACAACCCTGAGAGCAACATATTCTTTTTGGCCTCTTATGCACCAAGCTAATTCACTGAAATCAAGAAGTACACTTTCAGTTGCTATATTAGAGGCCACTTAGTGCCAAAGTGAAAAAAATTCATGCCTTGAAATTAATCAAAACAACACAAAGTTATTCTTGATCAAATATTGTAACCTCCAAACTGATTACAATTCAATATAAAGTAAACAAAAATCCTCACAACTGGACCAACAGTTAACATAAGATAAACAGAGAAAAGATTGAAGTTGTTCAAGGATTTTGGAGTTGCTTACCTCCACAATCAATGTTCATGGAAGCATCAGTCAATAAATCAAACCATGATGGTGTCAGGTCAGTCTGCTACAAAAGACCTCTTAAAGTGTTAAGCTTTGTCACTAATTGTCACCTCATTATTGTTAGACAATAGACCCCCAGATAGCAGTTGGGGATCTCTTTTTAAGATTCCCTTATCTTGGAGATTTACTTTATAAAACTGATGTAAATAAGACCGGATTATAATTCAGATACAAAACAAATAGCCTTTGGGGTGGAGTGTTAGGGGACAAAAGTTATGAAAAGAAGCAAAAAAGAATGAACTGGGGGGGGAAATAAAACTTTAGAAAAAATTCCAAGTCAGCAGTCTACTATTGCTGTCATAGAATTTTTTTTTAATGTTAATATTCAAGAGAAATG
Source organism: Nesogale talazaci (assembly GCA_004026705.1). Taxonomy (NCBI): domain Eukaryota; kingdom Metazoa; phylum Chordata; class Mammalia; order Afrosoricida; family Tenrecidae; genus Nesogale; species Nesogale talazaci. The sequence continues at coordinate 62,668 of PVJH01012389.1, forward strand.
AGATAATGTGCAAAACACTTAGTAAGAAACCACATCTCAAAATATGTTTTGTGAGATACTTGCAAAACACGGTTACAAGTCTGGTTGTCTGCAAAAGCAAAATGTTTCATGATTGACGTGAGATAAATTGTCCAAAACTCAGCCACTAAAACCATGGAGGTTTTGGTAGAATGAGGTATGTGATATTATGGAAGAGTGGATTTTTGAACAAACCAAGCCACAGCCTACATCACAGAGTACAGCATTGAAGAGCAAAAGGCAGGCTTAAAGCTAAAAATAAGATGTTAACAAAATCAAACCAAAGGAAAGCCCGTATCCCATACCTTTAAAACTGCAGCAATTCACCAAATACATGTGTTGATATCATTGATGGTGGCTGCAATCAGATCAGCCCTGGTTTATGACTCCATGAATATCAAATAGGGTTTTACTTCCCAGTAGTATATCAGCAGTTCTCTTCCTAGCCCATCTTAGTCTTGAAGCTCTAAAGAATCCTGTTTAATGTCATAGCAATAAGCAAGTCTCTACTGCCAGATGGTGGTAGCTGTGCATGAAGGTCACTGGACAGGGCCCCAGTCAAATCTGGATATCAAAAACCTGGATATCAAAAATTCAACCACTGAACCCCAATGCCCCAGAAAGACATAACTCTCCATAGGATAAAGCAGGAGCTGGTGCTCTGATTGATGAGGTTCAACATATGAAACTAAGGGAAATGCCTTACCCACCACAAAAGCAGCTTGAGTATGTCAATCTCTTTACCACTATAGCTGGAGACAGATGGATGGAGAGAAAAGGCATACAATAATTGGGATAGATCTGGATAAATTTTGTCCCAAATGTCCCCAGCTATCCTTTTGCTTTCACATATTTTTTTAGGACAACATCTCTTAAACAAGGAAAACAAAACACTAGCATCATCAATGCCACCATGATTAGGGCAAAGCAATGTCCATGCCCTAGAAATTCTAAAAGAACATGTCGTTATCCCCCTCCTAGCTACTAGGAGAAACTTCAAATTAAGCTAATGTTGTTGCTCTTGTTACGTGTGGTCAAGTCGGCCCTAACTCATTGCTGACCTCTCAACAGCAGAATGAAGGACTGCCTGGTCCTGCACCATCTTCCCAATCTTGCTTATGTTTGAGCCCATGGTTGTTGTCAAAATCTCAGTCCCTCTCTACTTCATCAAGCAGGATGTCCTTCTCCAGAGACTGGATCCTGCTGAATACAGGCCAAATATACATGAGATAGAGTCTGTCCTCATTTCTAAGGAGCATTCTGGTTGAATGCTTCCAAGACAGATTCATTCATTCTTCTGATAATCTGTGAGAGATCCAATATTCTTCGACAATTCCTTAATTCGAATGCATGGATTCTTTTTCCCTGTTCTTCGTCATTCATTGTCTAGATTTCACAGTCATAGGAGGTGAATGAAAAATACCCTGGTTTAGGTCAGTTGCACCTTCATTCTCAAAATGACTCCTTTGCTTTTTTTTTTTCCACCGTTGATATTGTTTATTTTTATTTTTTAATCATTTTATTAGGGGCTCATACATCGTTTTTCACAATATATAAATAAGCATACTCGTCAAGCACCCTCACATGTCCACTTCTATTATTGTTCTCCAATCGTCCACCTTTTTCCCTTTAGTCCCTAGTATCGGCTTGTCCATTCCTTCCCCTCTTCCCCTAGTCTCGCCTTCCCTCCAACCCTCAATAGTTTATACATTGTTATTGTTTTGTCATATCGTACACTGCCCGACCTCTCCCCCAACCCACTCCTTTGATGCCCGTCCTTCAAATAAGAGCTTGTGTATATATCCTTGCTGTTGGTTCCGTCTCTCTACCCCCCCTTCCCTCCACCCTTCCAGTATCTCCACTCTAACCGTTGGCCCGAAGGGGCCCATCCATCCTGGTTTCCTAATATCTCCTGCTCCCCTCTATGCCAGTGTGACTTCTCCAGTCCATCTGGATTTGCAAGGTAGAGTTGGGACCATGATGGTTGGGGGGCAGGGAGGAAGGCTTCAGGAATCAGAGGAAACTTGTATGCATCATCACTGCCTGGCTGCCCCCCGACTGGTCTGTCT
>PVJH01012390.1:0-64632 GCA_004026705.1 Nesogale talazaci
GATCATATGGAATAAAAACTTTTCTTTTTAGGCATTTTGATATCTTTTTTCCTTTATTTGTTCTTTATTGTCCACTTTCTATATTTTATGTTTCCAATACTTTACAACATCAAAAGGTATTCTTGGGTTAAATTAGTCTTTAAATTATTTATTCCTTTATTTCTTTTCTTTAAAATGTTCCCTATAAATTTATTTTCTTTCTTTTTAAAGAAATACTTTCTTGTAGTTCTGATATTCCATTTTTTTATATCCTCAATTCTCTATCAACCCAAGACCATGCCTCATTAATTATATTATTTTTATTCTACTTGTACAATATTACATATAATTCTTGATTTTGTATATTAACTCATCACCTATCTGGACACTTCAATAACACTTTGATTTGAGATGGACTGTAGCATTTATTTTCTGCAAATTTGTTAAAAATAGATGCAGTTTTGTGTAAAAAAAAGGAATGTTAAAAAACTTTAGGGGTCCTTTATCAGTGTACAAACTTATAATAAGGAAATCAATCAATTTAATCAATTTACTTCTGTATTAGTGTTCTATGTGATGAGAGCTTTATAGAACTTCCTTTCAAGACCTTGAACTACCTTTAAAGATGTTGAAGAGCCTTACAAGAAGCCAACAGAATAAACTCCATTTCGGCGAAGAAATAAAGTGTAACGTTTAGGCTCAACTGAAAAGTTGAGCCACTGTCAACAGCCAGCAGGTCTGAAGAAGCCACCCCAGAAAGTCTTCAGGCCCCCGATGAGACCAGAATGACGTCAAGGAGCCAACTGCTGATATAAACCTGGGTAGAGACTCTGACTTTGCAGAGAGCGAGGAACCCAGGAGACACCCGCTCCTTGTCTCCCCAACTCTGCCCAGGGTGAATACAATGATGGCGGATGAAGACAATGATTATTGGGACAATGAGGCTGAAATAATGTGGTGTGTTGTCTAAACCTGATGTTTGTTTAAAATGAAATTATAGTTTGAGTTTAAATTAGGATTGCTAGATTGTCTGATGTGTTTGCGGTGAATAAGCCGAGCATTCAAAAATGTCAAAGAGCCTTAAGGAATTTTTGATTGTGCATCTTGGGACACTGTGGCTAAATTAAAATATAGTTAGAAGTTTAAAACATAACAAATGTATTATTTTAGAGTTCCTTAGGTCAGTAATTTTACAAACATCTAACCAGTTTAAAATCCAGCTGTAAGCAATTTGCGTTTATTCCTGGAGGTGCTGGGCAAGACCCTATCCTCTTGCTCATTCAAGTTGTTAGCAGAGCTTTGGTTCCACTCTATGGTTGGACTAAGTCTTACATCATTCGGCAGCTTCTTAAACTTCCAGAGGCCACTCCATGTTTTGCTCAGAATCTCCTCTGTCATGAAAGTCAGAAATGAAGTTTTGAGTCTCTCTCACACTTGAAATCTCTTTTCTCTTTTCTCCCTTTAATTGCATTCCACTGACTCAATCTTTTATTTCTCTGTTCCATTTTTTATGACTCATATGACTAGACCTTGGTTAAGTGCTGCTCAGCTACATTCATGGGAAAGAAAGACATAATGTTTTTTTCTCATAGAGACTTATCCTAAAGAGTTGTTATAACTTTTATTCCACTTGATGGCAAACAATAATAACAAAAATATGGTTCCAGGTGAAAAGAGTGGACAAAAAAGAATAATCAAAAAAGTAACTCAAAGAAACATTGACCAACTATTTTCTCTGAGGAGGTAGATAATAAATGTGTAGGTTCTGTGGGCCATCCCGTTTCCTTTTCGACTACCAAAGAATGCTTCCCTAGCAAAACAAACAAAAACTACATATAATATGCAAACAAATAGCTATAGCCAATTTCTAATACAGCTTTTTTTACAATAAGAGATGGTTTACAGATTGAGTAAATGAGAAACAGTATTCTGATCCTTTGTTTAGCACATGGACTTTGAAATAAGAATTAATAAAAAACATTAAATCCATGCTTCATAAATACATGTGTCAGACTGTTAGCATAAATATACATGCTTTGCTTATTTTGGCTAGAGATGACACTTTCTAATCTCCTGGCTAAGCAAAGCTCTGTGGCTAAGTCTTGAATGATGAACTTAAAAGATTTAACATGTGCAGGATCCAGACTGTGTACTTACAGGGAACGTGAATGTCCTCCATCTCCCCTTTCCTTTCTGCTAACTCAATTTTGGACTCAGTAGATAGATCTGGTGAAAGCTACCTATCAACATGTGGAGAATATTTATGTCCCATAAGAAACATCGTTTATCAGGAGTCTACTTTCAGTGTCATGGAGCCATCCTTCTATCCCTCTAGCTATCTTTCTAATAGGAAGGAAGTTAAATGCTTCTTGTCTAAGTTGAATTTTTTTTTCAATTTTAATTTAGTGCTTGAACTCATATCATTAGTTGATCTCTAAGACTTAGTTTATTCTCCTATAAAATGAGAGTATTATAGTTTTATGGGGTTGTTATGGAGTCTGCATAGCCTCATTAAATCCACTTGAATATAATAGGCAGTTAGAAAAATATTCAAGGAAACAACATTATCAAGAGTCTTTTATTATATTAGACATTGTAAGAATGCAAATTAAATATTGAAAATAGTTTAATCTAATTTTGAGTATGACTCCTTTATTTGTTTATACTTGATTATAAAAGAATATTATAAGATGCCTAGAATCAGAGAGAGTACATAATTACAAATAATATTAAGTTATATATTGTACCAAATAGTCTTAGTTTTCTTCAGTAGAGTGTCCTAGAAAGAAAGATACAAAGGAAATTGTCAGGAAGCAAATCACTACTAAGATCTGAGGATAAAATATACCTTAAGTAGGTTCAGAATGAACTCCCAAATCTGTAAAATATTTTAAGAGGAAAGAGTCAGAAATCTAATCCAGACTTTAGTCTTACAAATTAGAAAATAAATGTGTAGAGATTGACTAGTTTTGAGACTTCCTATCTGTGAATTACCCTTCATTAAGAGCAAAAGAGGAATTCTAAAAACTCTAGTTATCCAAAAGTAAGTTTCAGCCAGAAGAGTAATCCAGGAAATACCTGTTCTGATCTCTAAAAATATTTCCAATTCAATCATTTCTTTAGTTAATTCCAATTCACTTTCAACTTGCTTCTTGCTTAAATCTCCCCATATATCCTGATATTTGCGTTAGAAGAATAGTTGTAAATTATTTAATCTCTCCCTGCACTCTCTAAAAGGAAATAACATTCCAGGGCCATATCACCCAAGTTTACTGTGATGACTCCATTTTCATTTTATTATAATTCCTTTATTTATCCCAACCCATATCCAAAACCTGGTCAGTCCAGCATACTCTGATCTCTGAAATCTTGCTTTGCACCCCACAAAGTCTTTGACAATACATTTCTTTTAGTGAAAAACTTTTGTCTTTCAATATTTTCTACATTCTTCTCTATCTGTGCTTAGGGATATATTTCAAATATTATCTTCAGGTTTTTATTTTTTCGCTTGTTGACTAAGTGGCCTTTCATTATTCTACCATAACCTCACCATATTTCTGATAAATACTTTCTATTTGTCCCTATCATTGTGTAGTATGTGGATATCTTCAGTTAGGCAGTAGATATTCAAGCACTATTCAAAACCACACCAAAATTTTGGGATTATAATCTAGGTCTCAGTACTTTGACTGAGTTCATCTTTCACTCTCCTATATTTTCCTATAAAAGAGGCATAACTTGCATCTCAAGGAAATTCAAATGTTGTGTACATATAGTGCAATTCTATTTAATCATGTTTCCCTAGATTAATTAATTAATTAATTTTCTGCTAACTGTAATCAATAATAAGCTCACTGCTCTTACATTGGAGTACAAACTCAGGTGAACACTCTGAACGATACTTCTTTTTTAATGTATGGTGATTGGTTAAGTTTTATTTTTATTATAAAGTTCTATGTAGAAAATTAATGTTAATAACTGCTTTTTATTGTAGTCACTATTGTATAGAAGTTATTTGCATCACATTATGGATATTAGCAAAAAGATTGATTTGCCTATACTGAGCCAAGCACTACAAGGAAGATCTCTAGTAAATACTTCTTCCCCCCACCCCCCTCTGCCACTATCAAGATCCCAATTTTACCTTAAAAATCTGGTTAGACCGGGGGATGTGCACTGGTCCAGATAGGATAGTTGATCCCTTTAGGACCAATGCTGAGAGTGGTGATACCAGGAGGGTGGAGGGAAGGTTGGGTACAAAGGAGAAAACAGTTAGAAGGAGATACACATAACCACTTCCTTGGGGAATGGACAAAAGAGAGGCGGGGGAAGGGAGCCAATGGGCAGTGTAAGATATGGTAAGATAATGCTTTATAAATTATCAAGGACTCATTGGCGGGGGGAGCAAGGAGGGAGGAGAAAGTGAGGAGCTGATACCAAGGGCTCAAGTAGAAAGCAAATGTTAGGAGAATAATGATGGCAACACATGTACAAATGTGCTTGACACAATGGATGGATGTGTGGATTGTGATAGCAGTTGTAAGAGTCTCCAATGAAATGATTTTTAAAAAAGAAATTTAATTTGTTGCTAGTATATAACAAAGAACATTTTAATAAAATAGTATCTATACAAGGAGACTTGTAAAAGTTTGTGGAAGAAATAGAATTAAAGAAACATTTTAGATGGGATTTATTTTTCAATATAAGTTCTCAAAATCTATGACCTTTATAACCAATGATGCCAGCTATTTAGGGCATCTATTAAGAACTGTTGATTCTGGGAAGAATCTAACTATACACATGCTATGCTTTGTATATTATTCATTGAAGAAAAATGGATGCCTTTTATAGATTTTTTTTTTAAGATTCAGGAACAAAAGTATATCAGACAGAGTCAAACTGTGATTTTACTGTGGATGCCTAATGATTTCCTATGGAAATTCTCACAAAAATGCCTTTTTTGATGAAAGACATGAGCAGAGACATTGTTGTGATAAAGGACTCTAGGATAAGGTGAGCAGATGTCCTGCTTTTTATCAATTTAGCAACATTCTGCAGCATTTTAAAATTAAAATAAATATATTACAATGCTATTTTTGGGTTCTATAAAAATTTTTTGGGGGGGCATCACTGCCCTCTGGTAGGAGTGGGAGGCCCAGCCTTGCCCCTGAGGAATTGTTGCTGTATTTGAACCACCAAGCCAGTGGGCTGCAGTTCCGCACTCAACCACTACGCCACCGGGGCTCAGCTCAACTTTTAAAAATTTTTGTCGCTCTATACAGACCAAATTTTTGATCAAGATACCCCCCTATTCTCCCCCCAGTCAATGGCATCCCGCTAAAAATCTAATCACTTTATTTTCTGTGTATTTTTGCTATGACTTTCATTAACTTTCTAAAACACTCTAAGAACAATCAAATGTTATTCCTTGGTTCTCCAGATAATCAATGAACAAAATGATTTGAGCATTCAAAAAGTTAGTTCCCATACCTTTGCTCTAGATTTGTTCATTAGTATTTTACTTGAATTCTTCCATTTTCTGGTAGACGTTTCATTGATTTTGTCCACAAAATTGTCCTGGTAAAACTGTGTTTTTTTATACTTTTGCAGTTCTTCAAAGAAATGTTTCAGTGTCTTGAGCACAGTTAAAAATCCTTCCACTGAAAGTTCTGCTTTTGTCTGCAGCTGCTCTGAATGAAACCATTATGATACCATCAGAACGACAAATTTGCTCACCTGCAATTTTTCAGCCAGAGTGATATATAGCAAACAAGATACTGTGGTATTTTCAATAGTTTCTGTTGGGAATCATTGGCCACTTTAATTAGAGCACAAAAATGATTACTTGTTTCTTTACACTCTAATGTGAATGGTTGTTGAAGACTTTAAGTTCAACATCATCATAGTAGGTTTTGTCAGAAGCTGGAAAAATTTGGAAACACCTCTCTAGGATGGAACTTTAAAGGAAGCTTGTGGATAGACTGAAATTCTTGCTAGGTAACCACCAGGATTCACTTGTTGAATGGAAATGGGAGAAATGGAGCAATAAAGAGATGGCTTTTATCTGGCCTCTGACACCCATGGAACTGGTTTATGAGAACTAGAGGAGAAGATGGGAATGGGTTTACTGGTCTGAAGTTGATTATATAGCACAAGGGAACTAGGCTTGTTGAGAATTTGTGATGGGGCCATGGTCTAAAGGCATGGCAATCAATGGCCACCCGGTTGAGGCTATGTTAGGAAGTCCACCTTGAGCTGACCAGAACCCTACCAGATGAAGAGAAGATTTGCAATTCTTTGAACTGGTGCATATTGCTACCAACTTTATTGATGGCCTGTCCTGATTTGACTTTGTTTATGGGTGCAAAGTCACAAGCTTCCAACTGGAATGAAGATTCTTCATGTCAAAGAATATGATTGTCTCCTAAGAGCACTGGTTTGATGGAAATGGGCAGTATAGAAGTTGGATACCAAAATGGGGGGAGGGATAAATGCATGACTTGGTTGGCTTATAAACTTTCATAGGTGGGGGAATATAATCATAGGATTATTGGATTAAAGAGTAGGCATTACTCACCTGCAATTGTGAGTCATAGCATATTTTTGTTTTGCTCACTGGTCACTTATAGAATGTTTTGTTTGAATAAGGATGGTAAATATTGAACTACATGCATTTTCATTTTATCATGTTAGGTACAGATATGATTTTATTATTGTTTGATTAAAATTATTTATATTTAAAGAGTTACATGACACTTTCAAATTGACAAGGGTTGGTGTCTGGTAGTTACATAATCTGGTGTCAATTTGGAACTTGAGAGGATTAATAGTAAAGAGGTGGAATCTAATAGCTCAATCAGATCATACCCAATGAGGTTTCTGTGTATGTTTTCCATAGTGATGAACACAATAATGGAAGAAATAAAATCTTACTAGAGTATGCAGCTATTTCATAACATGAATAACTATTAAGGATTACCCTAATAAAAGAGCAAAATTGGATCTTTAAATTAAATAAAATTCATTTTAAACATACACTTATTGCTCATTTCTAGTGTTCCAGAATATGGTCACTATACCATCAACCTACTTTCATCATTTAGAAATATATTTGCCAAGGTTTTTTATACATTTAAAAATTGATTTTAAAGATATTACAATAAGTGAAGAATCCAAATGTTTTCTTGTTTGTGGGAGCCTGGTTGATAATGTTAGCTATAACATATGCTAGCTTCAGTCTGACATATTTTAATTCAAAAATTGTATTTTGAATAAATATGTCTGTAGAGTGAAATTCTATTGTACAATTTCATTTTAAAGGGTAAGAAATTGAGTTTTATGATGGAAGCTGCCCCCAGATCTTATTGAATGTTGAGTTAAACCAGCACCAGGAGTGTAAGTCTATCATTCCTTTCTTCCCATGTAGACCTATAGCCATGAATTAAAGCACTAAAGAAGTGTTCATACCAACAAGTGTAGAATACAGATTCAATTTTCAGTCAAGTACATGGCAGTTTGGAAATTAAAAAAAAATTCAATGGTAGAAATACTAGAATGCTAGAAAAGCATTGAGTAGTCTGTCAAAGAAACTTTCAAATTCCAAGTGACCCCTTTGTACCTGAATTTGCCACTCCACATGGTGTCTTGATTAAATTTTATAAGGAGTTCAGCTTAAACACAACTTTAATGCAATATTAAAGCTGACATTTTAAGTCTTTAATAGGTCTTTCATTAATAATTCACAGTTAACTCTCATAGCCAGTGTTACCAATGTAGATTTATACCTCATTAAAAAATTCAAAACACATACACACCAAGACGTTTTTTTTTTTTAGCTCCATGAAGAGGCATGTAATTTCTGGGACTCTTTATAAAGCACAAAGTAGAGTGTTCTATAGTTATAAAAACTATTTCATGAACATACATAAATGCTGAAAGCATATTTTGGGGTCTTAAATTCATTTTTGAAGTTGATGGAATAATTTATAACAGTGAGTATTATTTTTAATCTCAATTTATTTAGCTACTGACAGAGGTTAAGTGCCCCTATTTTGAATAATTTGCATTTGACTTAGTAGGGTAGTGCGAACTATGTATTTTCATGAAAGAGATTTAGATAAATAAATTTTCTCCATTTATAAAAGCATTAGCCATAGCCTACTCGTGTCTCTGCCTGGTTAGCCTCTTGGTCTTTCCAAATAGACAAACTTACTCTTCACTTATTATCTCATCTGGTATTTCACAGTTAGGAAAATAGTAGACAGACCTTTGAACCCTTTTAATAAGACTGGTTGTCTGACATAGAAGAATGCTCTGAGGGGTATGGACTCCAGGGAGTTCTATTTTAAAGCCTTAAAATTGCATTTACACAAGATCTGAAGATTGGGATTTGAAATAAATTGCACCAGTAAAAAAAGAAGTAAATATACTGTACATGCTGACAACCAAAGAGCAAACCCACTGTCATTTTTTAGTTTTGACTCAAAGGGCATCTACATGACAGAGTATAATTACCCATTAAGGCTTTTGAAATTGTAATCTTTACAGAAGCTGATTTTTACTTCTTTTTCCTTTTGAGCATTTAGTGGATTTGAACTGTTGATCTGCAGTTAGCATTTATGCACTTAACCAATGAACTACCAGGGCTAATTGTCTATGTTCATCCTCAGATCCTCCCTGAGGAAATTCTTAGCAATTGTTTGGTTAGCATTATATTCTTTAAAATTTCAAATTTCATATAACTTTTCTTATTCTTCTGAGAGGGTGATTTACCTATATTGATTAGAATTTTGTTTTTTTAAGTTCCTTTCTCTTGGCTTCTGTTGGTGCTTTGTCACACACATTTTTGATGTAGCGACCTAGGGGTGATTGGTCTCTGAGCTGTAGTGAATGACTTAAGGTGAACATTCTAGTCAAGTTGTGTTTATTGTTCCTTGCCTTTGAGTCAGTTCCAAGTCAAAATAACTCTATGTACAAAAGAATGACACATCGCCTGGTCCAGCCCCATCCTCACAAAGTATGGGTGAGCCCGTGCCACATTAGTGTGTCAATCCATCTTGTCATGGCATATCCTCTTTTTCACTGCCCTTGTAGTTTACCAAGCATGATGACCTTCCCCAGGGTCTGGCCTCTCCTGACAAGATGTCCATAGTATGCGGACATCCTCACTTCTAAGGAGCATTCTGATTGTAATTCTTCCAAGATAGATTTGTTTATTGTTGGTCAGTCCATGGTACTTTCAAAATTCTTTGCCAGAACCTTAATTCAAATAAATCGATACTTCTTCTGTCTTTATTCTTCAATGTCCAATATTCATATGTATATACTATGAAGTCATTGAAAATATCAATGTCTCAAGCATGAACAAGACAACATCTTTGTGACATCCTCTTCCCAAATGAAGAATAACAGAATATTCTAGGTCTTGTGTTTATTTATCATAACAAACACCCATCAGATACCAATTACCACCCTAAAAATTCCCTTCCCTGGTAATCGGGAAGCCATGTTGGAGTCAAGACACTCAGGACACTCCTTTGCTGAGCTAAGCAAATAAGAAGTTCTGTTTTCATTTTCAGTCATTTTTCATCTCTGTGGCCACACGGAGGCAAACCTGGAAGACCGTGATTGCATTTGTCACTGTTTTCTTACTTACATCTGGCTTATCACTGCCTGATTTCTGGTACAGCAGTTTTCACCACACACACCTGATTCACCATCTTCTAAAACTACATCAGATTACAGATTCCCGAAAGGTGAGCTAGAACACTGATGGAAGGTGTACTATATAATACCAGAGATTATTAAATGGTACAGCATTTTGAATAAGTTAGACATTTGGTGAATCTTTAACATTCACTTCATGGAGACTAGCCTTGTGAATTAAATTCCACATTCCATCTCTTACAAATATCTTTACTCTTTTTTAAAAAAAGAAGATGCATAAGGTTTCTTGAATATTACTGAAATAAAGCCATCTAATATATTTCTTCCTTTTTGTTACTCTTGCCTAAGTACTCAGTGAAGGTTATAGACACATCTGTTTTTTGTGTATATCTGTTTATCATCTATTTTTATTTTTAATAAATTCCTACAGTAACACTTGATCCAAGAATACATAAAGAAGAGTTAGTTAACAGTCTGAAGGATTATAAAAATGCAAGGTATTCCATCTGTGTCTGAAATGGACATTATCACTCACTATCTGTATGTCTTTAGGCAATTCACCTTGCTAAATCCAGAATACTTCAATTATAAAATAAAACTTAGCACCCCATGTCTCTAATAAATATTACACTCAAAAATTGACAGGACCTTTATAATAAAGACTGTTTGCCCAGTTAATAAAACCTTTATCGAGTTTAAGATCACTGGTGCCAGTTAAAATGCATGCATTAATCAAATGTAACTACATAGTGTAATTTGGAAATTAAATGTGACAGTTCAGAGAGACAACAATACAATTAGCAGTATTTTCCATAAGCAAAATTATATTGCAAATAAACACTAATTTTTTTCATAGCATATGCAAATGAACTAGTTTTTTTTTCATCTTAACAATCAAAAACTAAGTCATCAATTGTTTGATGTTTTTGTCTAAGAAACTAAACATCTGTGTTAATTATAATTATGAGCACATTTTATCTCTCATTAATGCATGCCCGATGTCCTGATAATGTGTCTAAGTTATCTTGTGCTGCTGTAACAAAAATACAAGTGGATATATCTTTAAGGGACATACATTTACTTTCTTAAATTTTAGGAGGCTTGTTGTTCAAATTAGGAACACTGGCTCAAGAGTAAAGTGTGTCCACTATGGTGTCAATGCATTGCTTCCTCTCCCGATCGGGAGGCCTGCAGTTTCTTGGGAATCTGCCTCTGTCTTCACATCAGTTTTCCTCTGGGTCTAGGAGGTTCTCAATTCAGTGACACTGATTACAAAATACATCGCCTGCTCCTGGTTTCTACTTATTTCATTATGGTACTGATGTCCCTCAATTCCCCCCTTAAATCAGAACAAGTGTGTGGCTGAAATAAAGATTTTGCACTCCATGTTCTTTTCATGGTTGATTGGCTGGTCACATCAGATCACACAGTGAGTAGGAAATACACAACATGGAATTGGGCTGGCCAGAGTCACGCTCTCGTCGTATGCATTGATTCCTGTAGACTGTGCGTCAGGCGGCTCACTCAGTGGAGTCACCTGGGAAGATTCTCTTTGGTCACAGTGAAGTTTTTCATCAAAGCTGTTTTCTTGAAACTCATTTTTTGTGTGTGGTGGCTGATTTAAGAGTGTTCTCTTAATACACCTATGGAAATGTGTGAACTCCTCAGGACAAATGTCACAGAAACTATTGTGATGTTGAACATAATATACAAGGACTGTGCTGTTGGGAAAAAAACTCAAGTGTAGCTGTGGTTTTCTCATTTTAAAAGAAGGTGAAATGCCGATTTATAACAGCCTCATTTTGCTCATCGGTCAATGTCCTGAACAGATGAAAATGTCCAGCGTGGTGCATGTGGAGTTCACTCCTCAAGGTCAGACTGTTAATCATGCTTTCTATTTAGAGTTTCTGAACAGTGTGCTACAAAAAATGCCTGATTTGTGGCAGAAGGGGGACTGACTTTGCCCTGATGACAATACACTTGTTCACACAGCCATCTCAGTGTGTCAGTTTGCGGCAGATAAAACAGCCTGCCTTTCTTGTTTCACGCACCTTACCCACCTGACCTTGCTCTATGAAACTTCCTTTTGTTTCTGTGAATGAAGAGGGTTGTGAGAGGACAGTAGTTTAATGATATTGAAGAGGCGAAGAAAAAACAAGGGAGGTGCTGTCCACCATCCAAACAGAGGAGTGTAAAATGTTTCCAAGAATGGAATGGCAGATTTGACAAATATAGTAAGTGTAATGGAGAGTATGTTGAAAGTTATGGGCTGTTTTTTAAAAAATATGTATTTAAATACATAGTTTGGGATGGTCCATTTTTGGGGGGCAGTGTACCCCTTGCACTTCATACAAAACTTCCAAATTACATCGTTGCACAATCAATTTGACACATATTTAGGGGATACAATTCAATTGATAATATTTTATTCTTTGACTCCCACATTTATGCTCTTACCATATGTAAAAACACATTAATCCCTTAACATCATTTCAGAACCCTTAAACCAACTCCAAAATCAATCTTCATTATGGGACAAAATTCTTCATCTATGTACCTGTGATTTCTAGGATACGTTATCTGCTTCCAAAGTGCAATGGTAGAATAGGCACAAAGTGGACATTTCCACTACACATGAGCGAAGTAGGAGGTAAAAAGGTATAATGGGCACCAAGTAAATAAGCAAACATAGCAATTGACATTAGCTCCCAAGATCTGAAAACAATACTATCTTTACTGACAGAACTCAGGAAGTCATTTGTCCTCTAAACTCTGGATGTTAGCCCTCATTTTGGGATTCAAGCCATAGCATTCTTGATACTGGACCTCAGCTCTTGCGTTCAGACCTAACTGGAGAGAAACTCTTATTTCTTAGGTTTTACTTGACACCATGTTCCTAGTTCATTGGAGCAGTTACATTACTCCCTCAGCCCCAGAAGAACCAGTTCTTCTGTCCCTGGGGGATACCAGCCTCCTCACCTCAGCTTTCTATAGTGACTCTGCTGCGATCTCCCTAGAATGCATGAAGTGTAGCCTGAAACGCAGGGATCAAGTTGTTGAATATCTGACTCTTTGAAACCAAAGTTACACTTTTTTGTGGTTCAAATACTGTGACTCTACTCTGTCAGTTTATTGTACTTCAGGGACTTGTGTTTCACTGTAATTCTGGAAACTATATCACTAGTATTTAAATGTCATCAGGTGCATCCCAAATGAACTAGTTTCAGGGATGTTTCCAGACAAACAGACCACAAAGAAGGACTCAGCTCCATACTTGGGAGGGAAAAGTTATGGAAAACTTTGTGCATAACTTCAAAGCAAGCATTTTCAAATACTGAAGGTCTATACAAAGGAAACAGCATTGTCAGAGATACTGCAAGCAGATGGACCCCACAAGTCTGAGGACACTACAAATGTGACTGAAGTGGAGATGATCTTCAAGGAAATCCAATCTACCAAATTATTCAAATAAATGCACTACCACAAAAAGCTAAAGACAAAGAACCAGAAGAATTCTGTCAACTATTCCTATCAGAAATTGTTCAAACCTGTAATGAAGATGCATTGATAGATATTGGTGATTGCAATGAAAAATATGGAAACAAAGAGGAAGAAACAGTAGTTGAAAATATGAATTTGGTAACGGAAATTAAGCTGGAGATGTCACGACACAATTTTTTAAAACCAAGGACATGTTCATATCAAATCAATTTTTCAGCAACAAACACATGGATATTTGCAGGCAGGAATAAATTGGGCCACATCTGGGTGAAGACATAATGAAGAAGCTCAATATCACTAGGAAAAAAACAGTCATGGAATTGACTGTGAACATCACATCATTCCTCATATGTGAGTTTGGGAGAAGCTAAAACATATGCAGACAAATGTCTATGAGTCAAAATTTGATCTCGTCTGTCCCATTTGAATTTCAAAAGCAGATTTGATGCATTTAACACTATTGACAGAAGATCTGATGATCTGTAGCAAGATATCAAGACCATCATCCACGATGAAAGCAAAAGATTACTAGAAAGACTGGGAAGAAAATATCAGAGCGGATGTCAGAAAAACTCTGAAACTTGCAATTAGTCACAGAATCATTAAAGCAAATGGAAGAAGGAATTAAATCAAGGAGCTGAATAGAAAGTTTCAAAGGGCAGGGCAAGAAGACAAAGCCACATATTATAATGAAATGTGCAAGGACCTAAAATTAGAGAGCCAAAAGTGAAGAAAGAGCTCAGCTTATGTGAAATGGAAAGAACTAAAAAAAAATAAAGAAATTCAAGCCTCAACTTACAATTCTGAAAGTTTCTACAAGGAAAGTATTGAGTAATGTAGGGGGCAGCAAGCAAAGATTGAAAGACTATACAGAGGTTCTTTCTACCAGAAAGGACCAGTGGAAAGCTCACCATTTTAGGCAGTCGCACAAGAGCAATGACCAATGGTACTGAAGGAAGAATTTCAAGCTGCACTAAACATATTAGCCCAAACAAGGCTCCAGGAATTGACAGAATACTAGTTGAAGTAATTTGGAAGTCTGAAGAAGCACTGGAAGCACTGACTTACCTTTGGCAATAAATTTGGAAGACAGTTAAATAACCAACTGACTGGAAGAGGTCCATATTTGTGTCCATTCCAAAGAAAGATAACGCAAGAGAATGTTCAAATTTACAAAGCAATAGCTTTGATATTGTAACAAGTAAAGTTTTTTTTAAGAATCTACAACCACAGTTCCAGGATCACATTGACAGGGAACTGCCAGAAACTCAGGTTGGATGAAGAAGAGGACATTCAAAAAAGTACATCATTGCTGATGTCAGAACAAGGGAAGACTGGCTGGTTTAAAATCAGGAAAGGTGTATGTCAAGGTTGCATCCGCTCACCGCCATTTGTTCAATCTATCTGCTGACGCTCATCAGGGAAGCTGGATTATCTGTAGTAGAGTGTGGCATCAGATTTGAAGGAAGGCTTATTCACAACCTGGGGCATGCAGATGGCACACATTTGCTTGTTAAGAGTGAGGAGAAATTGAAGCACTTGCTGATGAAGATCAAGTGTTGCAGCTTTCAATACGGCTTGCAACTCACTGTCAGTAAGACCTAAATCCTCACAAATGGACCAGTAATTTATATCGTGATAAATGGTGAAAGCAATTTGAAATTGTGAAGGATTTTGTCTTTTCACCATAATAAATACATGTGGAAGCAACAGACTGAACATTAACAGATGTTTTTCAGTCAATAAATATGTAGCACAAGAACTCTCAGAGAATATTGTAAAACAACTATGTTCTTTGAAGATGAAGGTGTGCTTTACACAAGACATGGCATCCTTCATTGCTTCGTATGCATGTGAGAGTTTGGCAATGAGTAAGGAAAAGTCGATTCCTTTGAACTGTGATACTGCAGAAGAATATTGCAAGTACTGTGGGTGGCTAAAAGGACAAATGGATCTGTATAGGAAGAAGTAAAAACTGAGTGCTCCTTAGAGGTGAAGATGGTAAGACTTTGTCTTATACCCTTATTGTATGGTAAGGAAGTCCCCACCCCTCGAGAAACAGATCATGTTTTGTAAAGTAGAGTGAAGGCAAAAAGGGGGAAGACCCTCTATGCAATGGATTGGCACAGTGGCTGCATGAAGGGTTCAGGCATAGGGCAGACTGGAAGGATGGTGCAGGGCTGTGCAATGTTTATTTTTTGTCTGTTCCTAATCTGGAAGCTCTACTGAAACCTGTCCACTCTGAGTAACCTTTCTGGAGTGTAAAAAGCCAGTGACATGGCTGCCACTGTCATAGCAACACACAAGTCACAAGAGTGTGGCAAACTGAGAGGCAGATGGTGTACGTAAATAACATTTCAGTTTTTAACTATGTAGGACATAAGAAAAATACAGGACATGTAACTATACACACTATATTTACAAAAATATTACAATACCCTGATAGCTTCCAAAAAGAGTAAAACTAATTGTCCTCTGAGGAGGTGGGCAAAGGAAGTGAAGAAAAGTTCCATAGAGACAGAAATCAGAATGTCCAATAAATATTTGAGAAAATGTTCCTGATCACTAGCCATAAGAGAAATGCAAATCAAAACACTAGTGAGATATCACCTAACACCCTCATGAATAGCCCAATTCAAAAAATTAGAAAGCAAAAAGTGTAGGAGAGGCTGTGGGGAGATAGGGACTCTTATCCACTGCTGGTGAACCTGCTGGTTTGTACAACCACTATGGAAATCAATTTGGAGATATCTAAACCAGATGGAAATTGAAATACCATATAACCCAACAATCCTCCTACTGGGCATATACCCAGAAGAGGCAAGTAAGAATTCCCTACAAAGCATCTGTGCCCCAATTTTCATCATAGCACAGTTTACAATCGCAAGAATTTGGAAGCAGTCCAAATTTCCAACAACTGCTGAGTGGGTTAAAAATCTATTGTACATACATACAATAGGGTACTATGCATCACTGAAAAGTAGTGATGAACACGTGAAGCACATCTCCACATGGGAATAACTGGAGGAGATTATGCTGAGTGAAGTTAGCTAAGCGCAATAGCACATGTACAATATGAGTCTGCTGAGGTAAACTTAATTTTTTTAACTGCAAAGCTGGTATTGGGAAAAATCTACATTATACAGAAAATCCTGGGAGAAGGCCCAGGTAGTACAGCTGGGACCATACCAAATCCAGGGCTACATATAGTATCCAACTAGGGTAAGATGCCAGGATATGGGAGGTGAGATGCTGTTAAGTAGAGAGGGAATGGGCTACTAACCCACACAATGGGAGTGTATTTTTTATGTCTGCACAGGAAAACAGGAATCAAACTTAAATAAGGTGTTCTCAGAAGTGAATGTAGCATGAAGCAATGGAGCCGAGAACCAGTGGAGAGTTCTGAGAGCACCACCCAAGTTCCAACTACCAGGGCACCTGCCTCTCCCCCAGGGGCATTTGCCTTGGAGGTCAGCACTGAAACTGCAGTTTGGGGAGAGAAATATACCTTCCCAGAGTACACGAGAATAAATGAAGAGAGAGGAAGATAGAATGAAGTACATCCTAGCCCACCGAGTCTTCAGGATGATGTTCCCACTCAGAACAGTCGATACAATAAAAGGACCATATAGGCTGGCCCCAATATGAAATACAGCTACCCTCTCAGACACAAGACATTTTGGGGTCAAAAATGGAGAAACAGGGTCAGGATTATACCTTGTCTTACTCAACCATACCAAAATACTAAGAGTGTGCGACAGAACATGGAGCTCCCGATCGAGCACCAAAGATATACTTTGTGACACCCCATCCCACTCTACCAGGAGACAATCCTGGAGGTCAAAGGACAGACCTTAAACTATTTGTAGGATTTTTTAATTGTTATTATTGTATACTTGCATGTATGTCTAGATGTTGGATATTGGGGGGGGGGTTGTTGATGTTTTCTTTTCCTTGCTTGCTTCATTATAGGATACTCTTTTTTGAGTATGTTGTTTTCTCTACAGGTATATCTGGATGCGGTGGGATGGATGGGCAGTCTATGGGTGGGGACGATGGGACTGATGGTACCAAGGGGGAAGTAGAGGGGACGGGCTGTTGACTGATCCAGGAATGGGGGGAGTAGCATGTGGTTCAGGATTGGTGGTGGGAGGGTGTGGAAAGTCTGATAGGGATTCATTAAGACTAATGTAATAGGGAGACAATATTGAAACCCAAATGGAGGTTGAGTGTGATGGTGGGACGGGAGGCAGTATAGGGAAATAGAGAAAAGAACTGGGGAGTAAGGGGCATTTATAGAGGTTAAGTAGAGGCATATACATGGGTACATATATTCATATGATGAACGGTTAATAGCTCAATATGCATATACTTATAGGCTTAGAATTAGCACACCAGATGGGCATTGGACCTCAATCAGGAACGTCCTCAGTGCAGGAACATTTTGTTCTATTAAATTGGCATTCCATGATGCACAGCTCCCTGACACAATCACAGAATACAAATGTGTGCATAAGCAAATGTGGTGAAGAAAGCTGAAAGTGACCAGCTATCAAAACATGTACATCTGGGATCTTAAAGGCTTGAAAGTAAACAAGGAGCCCTCCAGCTCAGAAGTAACAAAGCCCACATGGAAGAAGTACACCAGCTTATGGGGCCAAGAGATTCCAAAGAGATCAATTATCAGGTTTCAAAAACTAATAATCATAACATTGTATGCTCATTTTCCTGATATGATCGCTGATGACAAATATGTGCATAAGTAAATGTGGTGAAGAAAGCTGATGGTGCCCAGCTATCAAAAGATGTGCATCTGTGGTTTTAAAGACATGAAGGTAAATAAGTGGCCATATAGCTAAGAAGCAAGCTCACATGGAAGAAGCACAATAGTCTGTATGACCACGAGGTGTCAAAGGGATCCCGTATCAAGCATCAAAGACCTAAAAAGTAAATCATTATAAGTGAGGGGGAGTTCAGATTGGGGACCCAATGCCCATTAATAAGTTAAGAGACATCCTCTTACAGAAAGGTTTTAGCGAGAAGATGAGCCAGTCTAGGTGCAGTGTAGTAGCAATGCAATGTTCTCAAATGCTCCCTCCCATCGACTATCATTATCCCAATTCTATCAGACAGATTTGGCTAGACCAGGGGATGCACATTGGAGTCGAAAATGTGGAAATTTAGTATAGATAATCCCTTGAGACTAGTGGGGAGTGGTGACACTGGGAGGGTGGAGGGATGGTGGAGTAGAAAGGGGGAACAAATTTCTCTGATCTACATGTGACCTCCTCTCTGGGTGTGGACAGTGGGCGGGGGTGAGTGAAGTGACACATTAGACAGTGTAAGATATGAAGAAGTAATAACAATTTATAAGTTATTGGAAGTTCACAGGGAAGGAGAAGGGGGTAGGGGAAATATGGGGGGTGGGAATTAAAAAAATAAAGAACTAGAGGAAAGAGGGAAAGAGGAGCTTATGCTGGAGGGGTTCAAGTAGATAATGTAGATGAATGTGACAAAATGTGTACAGATATGCTTAGTATGAACAATGTATTAAATGTTGTAAGAGCCCCAATAAAATCTATATTAAAAATATTGCAATGACCAATAATTTTATAATTGCCTGATAAAGACTAGCAAGTGTTCTTTTCAACATTAACGTAACCCAAGTTAGAACTCATATTCATGAAATCAACTGAATAATTTCTAAGTCCGGGGTATCTATGTGAGCAATTCATATACAAATGTATGTAGTAATATAGTCATAAATTATTAAATTTATAAACAATGGCAGCAATGTACTACCATCTAGTAAATTCTAACTTACATTGACAGTATAACATTTATTGTGCTACATATCTTAGCAGGAACAGATAGTCTTGCCTTTATTCTGTAGATGAGCAGGTGCATTTGAGCCTATGATATAACAGCTACCTATCTAAAGACTTACACAAGGGTGGCACTAAAATAATACAATTAGAGAATTCCATTGGCTATCTCCTCATTTAGATTTATTCACACAAATGAATTATTTCCCCTATAAATTTTGTGAAATAGAAAATTATTGATTTTTGTGTTCTTATCATTGTGAATTGTATATACCTGTTCTATGCTTAAAATCTGCGGGATAACTATTTTGAAAATTTAAAAAAATGGCTTATAAATTCTTTAATATTTCAAATGGTAAAACATATTGGGATCATATTCATCAGTTATGTGTAAACAATGTTGCATTCATAAATTTTTTTTATTTTAATGAGTGAACTTCTTCATAATTATGCTTTTATTCTAAATACCTATGGATATTTAGTAGTTTGGTATGCAATGGGTGTTTAACTTTATTTTGTCCAAGTACAGGGAAGTCTCTAACCCAGTGAGTCAGAATGAAACACAGAGAGACTCTATCTAGGTATACTGTTGACAATAGTATCCTGGACTAGAAAGTACATTGTTACAAGGGAACACTACACTACTACCAGAGAAGGAAATAACAAAATTGTAATTTTACTATTCATTGACATGTAAAAATTGTACTCTTTTCTTACATTAAATAACTTGTTTTTAGAAGAACAAATCCTCCAGGATGAACTGGCATAAAAGAATAAAAGGCTTTCTTAAAATATAAATGATTCCGAGATGAATTTCCCTGATTTAATCTACCTCGTTCTAATGAATATATCAGGCAGGTTTCAGGAATCTGAAAAAACATAGGACGAAATTTTTTTTTGTTTTCAGGAAAGTCATTTCCTCAAGTAACTTTTGATTAAAGAACATTTTTTAACCCTATGTATGCCAGGTTTTTTTTTAGCTGTAATTTTTAAAATAGTGCCACTTCATTTAGAAAGTATAGAACTACAGAATTTTGGCAAATATAACCAAATGAACAAAACTAAGCTGGAACAAAGTTAAACAGCCGAATTTGAAGCTTCTGAAATCTCTTCGTTTCTGACATTTAACTACTCTCAAAGGATGTAGGAATTGTTATCTTTTGGCTTCTGCTCAATATTCTCCCCATATATATTTTACAGAAAACATATATTACAAAAATATATGTATATGTATATACATAATTATGTAGGAAAGTTTTGTTATCATCAGGTGCCAACAAGTTGGTCCAACTCATAGCAATCTTGTGCACAACAGAACAAAACGCTGCTCAGTCCAGCACCATCTTCATAATTCTACGCTTGAGCCCATTGTTGCAGGCGCTGTGGGAATCAACTTTAGGATATTTCTCTTTTTTCACTTCCCCTGTACTTTACCAAGCATGGTGTCCTTTTCCATATACTGGTCTCTCCTGAAAACACATCCAAATTATGAAAGATGAAGCCTTGACATCCTTACCTCTAAGGAGAACTCTTCCTGCAGAGGTCCTTCCTAAGAGAGTTTCTTCAAGACAAAGTGCTATGTTTTTTTAACAGTCCATGGCACTTTCAGTATTCTTTTCCAGCACCACAATTCAAATGCATCAACTCTCCTTTAATCTTCCCTATTGAATGTCCAACTTTCACATTCACATGAAGCAATGGAAAATACTGTGGCTGGGGTCAGGTCCATGTTAATCCTCAAAATAACATCCTTGGGTTTCAATACTCTAAGGAGGTCTTGT
Organism: Nesogale talazaci; assembly: GCA_004026705.1. Lineage (NCBI taxonomy): Eukaryota > Metazoa > Chordata > Mammalia > Afrosoricida > Tenrecidae > Nesogale > Nesogale talazaci. The sequence goes on from PVJH01012390.1 coordinate 20,753, forward strand.
GTAGCAGATTTGCCAAATGCAACAGATCTTTTTCTCCTGGCTGCTGCTACCATTGTCAGAGATTGTGAATGCACACAGACAAAATCCTTGACCACTTTAAGCTTGTCTCCATCGGTCATGACATTACCTATCTCTTGAGTGGTAAAGATTTTGGCCTTTCTGATATTGTGTTGCAACCAATACTGAAGGTTACACTCCTTGCTTTTCATGAGCTAGTGCTTCCAGGTAGGCATATAGATAGAGAGATTAATTAGGAAAATATCTATCTGTTGTGATAAATAACCATTCTTATCTCTCTATATATTAAATTTTCTTTTTAGGCATCACTGCCCTCTGGTGGTGGGTGTAGGAGGTCCAGCCTTTGCTCCTGGGAGCTGGAATTGAATCTCCAACCCAGTGGGCCGCAGTCCCGCACGCAACCACTACGCCACCGGGGCTCAGCCCCTCTCTCTATATATTGACCCAATGGTTAGATCACTTTTAAGTTTACCATACTCACCATGAAATCCCACTATTCTAAAGGAGAAAAGTGTGTCAATCTGCTTTGAAAATAACTTCTTGAGATGGCTAAGGCTTATTGTGCCAACCTGGTCAATAAATACATGTAAGGTTAATTGAAGGGCAGAGAGGTAAATGGCTCTGTGAACCTTGCACTTGTAGTTCCGGGGTCTCTTGCTTCTTGACGGTCAGACCAGGATGCAGCCTGATTGAGACATTCTCTTCTTCAGCTAGCAAGGCTTACTCCCTGTGAGATGTTCCAGAGGAGGGGCCTCATGGACCTGCCCTGATGCATCCCTTGGTTCTGAAGCAGCTGTGTGGATAACCCATTACGCATTGAGATGTTCGTCCGCTCACTGATTCAACTTTCCTTCTACAGTAAATATTATTGCGTGTGTTTTGTGAGATGGAAGAGAACTTTGTAGATCGGTGTCAGACATATGGGCTAATGTTAGGCTTAGATAGCCATGCATTGGGGGTTTCCTTAATGTACACTTACCCTTTTTATAAAATTCTGTCTTATACATATGTGCTTCTGTGATTTGTTCACTAGTTTACCCAGATTAACCCACTTCAGAATACAAAATATGACTTTGAAGTCCTATGGAAAAGTTCTACTCGTCTTATAGAGTCTCTATGACAGAATCAACTCAAAGGCAAGATGCTTTACATTATGTTGCTGCTCAAAGTATCTGTAGCAATAGGAAATATACCCAAGACAGAACAAATTTCATCACGAAATGTTTAAAAGTTTTAGAAAATAAGAAAAGCTTAGACGTCTCTTTTCATAATCTCCTTAATATCATAACTTTGAAACTTTGAAAAAGATATTAAGTATTAAAGAAGTGCTAGGTTCCTCCTTTCTACTCCACCTTCCTGGTATCACCACTCTCACCACTTGTCTTGAAGGGATCATCTGTTCTGGATCCCCCATGTTTCCAGTTTCTATCTGTACCAGTGTTCTCTGGTCTTGTCAGATTTGTAAGGTAGAATTGGGAGCATGATAATGGGGGGAAGGAAGCATTTAAAACTAAAGGAAAGTTGTCTACTTCATTGTTGCTACACTGTAACCTGACTGGCTCATCTCCTAGCTGTGACCTTGCTGTAAGACGAGGTCACTTCACTTAGAGATGGGCTTTGGATCTCCAATCTATACTGTGCCTCATCAAGGACCTAAATATAACCCCCTCCCTGGGGCATGGATGAAGGGAGACAACAGACAGTGTATGATATGACAAAAATAATAATTTATAAATTATCAAGGGTTCATGAGGGAAGGGGGAGCAGAGAGGGAAGGGAAATATGAGGAGCTAATACCAATAGTCTAAGTAGAAAGAAAATGTTTTGAGAATGGTGATGGCAACAAAGGTACAAATGTGCTTTGCATAGCATGTATGTATGTATGTATATTGTGATAAAATTTGTATGAGTCTTCAATAAAATGATTAAAAAAAGAAGGGCTAGGCTTAAAGCAATTCATTATGTAGTGAAGAGACTTTTTTTGCTTCTCTAAATAAAATGAAAGAATTTTGATATAACAAAATATTTTTGTCACCCTTTTCTGTTTTTAGTGTGTAACTTGAAGACTACTGTAGATTTTGTTCTATTGACCTTGATGGATATATCCTATCACTGCTTTTTCCTAGCTGTATCCAGACCAAGGTCCACCAGATGTCAGTGCAATATAAATAATCCAAATTGTTCTATTTAAAAGTCAAATATACAATACAAAAGGGAAATTTCCATTAAACAGAGACATTCCATTGAATTTTAAATGATTTACCTACACTAAGAGAAGAGAGAGGTTGTAAAACTGGTCAGTGTAATTTGCAATATGATTTTTAAATAGCTTCTTTCTAACTTTCAAAACTAATGTAATCTGATAAAACTGATCTTGTGTTTCTCCATTTTCTTATTTCATTATCATCCAATTGTAGTATTTGCCAGTGACTTCTTTATTCACCAGTGGATTTATGTATTAACATTTACATATTGAACATTTCTCTCGATTATTATCTTCATTTTGGGGATAGAATCAATTCATAAAAGCTGTATATTTAAAAAAAAGCTGTATATTTTCTGGAATTTTTTTTACTTGATCATAGTTAGATTCAATGTTATCTTAATAGCAGTAAGTTGAACTCCTTGATATTAACATATGGTGATAACAATTTTCAAATACTTTCAAATATATAAATTTTGAAATTTATTTCCTGTTACTAAGATGCCTATGCACACCTAGACGGGCAAAAGGCAGAAGATAGACAGATGATAGATAGATAGATAGATAGATAGATAGATAGATAGATAGATAGATAGATAGATAGACAGATGATAGATAGATAGATAGATAGAAGATAGATAAAAGCATAGAGTATTCACATATGTAGGAGTGATTCTCAATTTTAAAAATAGATTAAAAACAGATTTAGAAGGAATGAATGAGGCCACAGAGTCTGGGTTGTCTCTTTTAATTAGTGGACCCTTTGAATGGAAGTTGACATGTATGAGTTTGTTTCTATTGCTTAAGGTCAAAGTAGTTCAGCCTCACCACCATTCCAGATTCGGCTTATTTCTTTCCAATTAATTGTATTAAACACTGTTGTGACCTTCATTTTACCAATCCCATGTTTGTTTTTTGGCTTTTCTGTTTAATTGTCACTATGTTGGCTCCAGGATCATAGTATGCCTTGGGGCAATGGTATAAATTACTATGGTGATAGTTAGGTTTATTGTGCCAAGTAGGCCAATGGCAGCAGATGGGCAGGGTTTGGTTGTGCCACAACTTGATTTAAAGATAACCAAAGTAAAAAAGAAAACTGGCATACCTTCTCCTTGATCTCGGTGATCAGACCAGCATGCTGCTACTTTAGCTAGTTCTCTGCCTCAGCCAGTGTGCTACTCTACCTGTGGGCAAAGCTAACCCACGGATCACATACCTAGAGCTTGAGACTCCTTCAAGACTTGCTTCTCCATGCACTGCTGGTGCTGACATTGCTTGAGTTCAAGTCTGGTAAATCCTGTTGCCTAGCTTCAGTTAGAGGGCATAAGGGGCAGCTTTAATAAGCTCCAGAGCTGCTGACTATTGCTGACCGACCCTGCTGTCTGGTGTGGGCAGACTCTGCCTGCCTTACCTGAGGGAAGACTTCACTGTTTGCCTCCTTGACCTGGCAGCCTACATAAATTAAATGAAGGACATCTATGAAAGTGAGTTGAGCACATCTCTCTGCTCTGCTGTGTGGACTAACTAACTGTTAGATTTCATATGCATGTACGTAAGGGTCCTGGTTTTGCTTCTCTAGAGAACCCTGCCTAGACAACTGTCTCCTGGTGGTGTAGTAGTTACGCCTTGGGATGTAATCAAGAAGGCCTGAAGTTCCAAACCAAGGTGTGTTCTGAAGGAGAAAGATGGGGCTTTCTAATCTCATAAACTGTTACAGTATGGGAAACCCACAGGGACATTTCTACTCTGTCCTATAGCGTAACTGTGATCGAGAATTGACTCCATGGCAATTTCAGTTTGTTTTTTCAGTCCTTGAAGAACTTATCAGTTTCAGGTCTGGCCATTATTAGCGTATCTATTCACTGACATTCAGAAGCAGCCCTTCAAGTCTTCCTTTCTAGTTTTACTTAATCTAGATGTTCTGTGGTGTTAGTCCAGATTAACTAAACAAACAAATTCAGTGACTTTTATATGTGTGAGAAAGAGTTTTATATCAAGAAGCAATCGTATGTCATAGAAACATCCCAGCCCAGTGTAACTCAAGTTCATAAATCTCTTTTCAGAATCCCAAAGTCACAGGCAATGATGCAGAATTCAGGAATATCACAGGCTGGTAAATGCAAAATCCCATGGATCCAATGACAGTGTGTTAGTCCGGGTAGACTAGAGAAACAAATTCATAAATATGCATATGTATATAAGGGAGAGGTTTATATACAAGAGGAATGGAACATTGGGAAAGCATGCCAAACCAACCCAGTCAAAGTCCATAATTCAAATATTAGATCATATATCCTATACGAATCCATAAGCACTTTTCAGACTCACGAAACACATGCAATGATGCCAGGACAATCACAGGTCAGTGGATGCAGAGTCTTGTGTATCCAGTGGTAGTAGAAGCATCTCAACACTGACAGGGACTCTCTGGGGCTTCTCAAGCATCTCAGCACTGGTGGGAATCTCCATTTGGATTTTCTGACTTCAGAAGTCCGGTTTCATCTGAGTAAGCCCAGGTGGCTTCTCCTCTAGGAAGTCTCACAATGAGCTCACTTTATGTCTGGTTAGCTGCAATGTCTCCCAAGGTACTCAACTGTAAGTCCCTCACACCCATGGAGGAAATATTGCAAGATTTTCCAGAATTCATAGGAGAAAGCCAGATACATACAGATGTCTCATTGGCTATGTCCAGATTGACAGTCTGGACTTTACACTTCACCCCTACAAACCCAATGATGAAATTGACATGAGTACATGACTGCCACGGGCTGTGAATGCACCTCCAGGGCTCTGGAAGGTCCCAGCATGGCTTTCCAGCAGCAAAGTGAAGGCAGAGAGAGGGCAAGGTTCCCAGGGCCCTCCTTATGAGAAGGCCATGCACAGAAGGAAGTACCTTCAAGTTGTGACCTGATTCATAGACAACTCCCACCTTACACTTCTATATATCAAGATGACATGAAATTATATAACTGCCACATGTGTTGAAACTTGATTACTATCGTAGTAATACATAAGTTTCCAATGACAGATGGTGCTGGCTGTATTTGTGGTGCATTGACTGGGAGAATCCAACCAGGTTCATTCACTGAAAGGCATGAATTATACCACTAATGCCATTAATGCACCTCTTTCCAATTAATTACCATTGTTTTGCTACACTTAACATGATTACTACATATGGATAAATAGTGGCAAAGTATAAGTACAAAGATATAGATAAAATGTTAAAGAATATTTTATGTTCATGTGCTCAACCCCTAAAAATATGTTTTTGTCAACCTAAGAATTAATATAATGGGCATCATATTCAGTGATTATTTTATCCTTAATCTTTCCACCCCAAACCATCACCTCTAATCCTTAAGAAAACTACTAAGTTGAAATTTCTATTTACACTTCAATAATTTTTATGCTACTATATATTTTTTAATATATCTTCAATTCCACTTGACTCAAAATAGCCCCAGATGTCAGTATGAAAAGGCTTCAGAGGGCGTTTCTAGCTGTAATCTTTAATAAGATCATAAACTCTTTCTCTGGAGGAGCTGAGAGCATCTGGAATGCCAATTTCTTCATTAATAGCTGAAGACTCTAATTTTGTGCTCCTAAAGCTCATATTTTAGCTGCCTTTGTATTTTCTTGCACATGAAATATCCACTCATTCATTTATGTAGTTGAATTCATTTGTGCTGTTCTGTGTGTGTGTGTGTGTGTGTGTGTGTGTGCTGGGCTCATTGCACTCTGAGTTTACAGTATATTTATAGCCATCACATAGATTACCTTAGAAATGAAGGACTATTTATGTCTATAGAGAAATGATAAAGTTGCAATATATAAATGATTCAGGTCTACCGGAGCCTATGAGGAGATTTATTATGAAAGAAATGTTACTGAATCAGCTGAATCCAAAAATAGATGAGTGCTAAAATTGTAAGACAGTGAGATTGGGAATGTCAAGTTAGTTAGCCTACTTTTTGTCTATTTCCCATTATACTTGAGAAAAATTAAAAACTCAAATGGAACAGGGATGGTTTAAAAGAGTATATATACTAGCATATGGTAATCAAAATGGTGCACAGATGGACAAAATGTCTGTGATAGAAAAGAGGAAGTTAGATGAGTTTGGGACGTGAAATGTCCACAAAGTCTCCTTATCATACCCTTTTACACTTTCACTTTATTTGTATATATGAAGTTAGAAGATATTTACTTTCAGCAACTTTAATCCTTGTGTTTATTATCTCTATCAAACATGATCAAACTTTATATGCTGTATTATATTCACATGGGGTTTTCATGTTAGCAGAATAAGGGAGTCGACACACTGAGCAATCCTATTGACTGAGTGCTACAAAGCATCTTTTTAAAATATATGACTGTACTGGTTCAAAAAATGTATTTAAGATTAAAAGGAATTAATAGCAGAGAGAGATAGCTGTTGACTAGGGAAGTTCAAATTCTTTTAAGATTATTCTTTCTATTATGAACACTGCAGGAGGTATGGGAACAGAAGAGCATTCCCAAGGACTATTCTTGATAAAGAAGCCCTGGTGGGGTAGTGGTTAAGTATCAGGCAACTAAAGGCAAGTTCATCAGAACCACCACCTACTCCAAAGGAGAAAGAAGAGGTTTTCTATTCTTGTAGAGAGCTTCAGTTTTGGAAGCCCACAGAAATTCTCTGTACTGTATGATCCATATGTGTCTGAGTTGACTCTGTGAAAGCAAGTTTGATCTAAGAGACCTAAGATTTTAAAAAAATCGGAGAAAATTTCCTAAAAGCATGACTCAAAGAACTTCAAGTTAGAATTAGAAATAAGTCTTATTTCATGTGATAGTTACATAGTCTATTGTCAATTTGAGACTTAAGAGTGAAAGGGTTGAGTTCAGCCTGTCAATCAAGTTGCAACCTGATGACCACAGTTAGAGGCACTAAGGAGATAAACAGCACACTGGAGGGGGGACACACACACTCCCTGAGAGACATGCTTGCTGACGAGACACATGGAACTGCACTAGAGCCTGGGAGCTGAAGGAGCCATGTAGAGACCCCCATGAGCAATGAAATGTCCCTGTCACCACTGGATCCACAAGACTTCTGCCCACTGTGTATCTAATAGAACTTAGTTATAAGTCAAAACTTCAAGGATACACATTTGAGGTCGATATGATCATCTACACACAGGTACATATTGACAGACATTCAAGAACATGTTTTTGTAAAGAATGTCTAACCTGGGGTTTGTTTTGGTGTCTGTTCTTTGCTTTGCAAATTACTTTTGCTGCACCTGGTCTTTTAGATAGTGTTATTCCAAGAGTGTTCCTTATCAAATTAAAAAAATTCTGAGTAAATGCAATTATTCATGTAGTCCCAAAATTTTAGTATTAATGAAGAAAGGACAAAGCTCAATTTTTGGGTGCATGCTGGAGCATGCTGTGGTCCTCTATCTTCTCATTCCAGGTGCTTCTCATTTTCTTAGCATGTCCGTTTTTTAAAGCAGCATTTGGGGCCCAAGACAGGGACAGAGACCCAAAGTGATAATAGAAGGACTAACCAAGGTGGTACATTTATATGAATTCTGCAATTGACCTTGGCAAAAGACAGAGACCTGGGAAATTCTGTATCTACAGAATTTCAATATATTGAAGTTTTAAAACTATTTTCAAGACAACAGGACCAGAAGTATCATCTAGAACTTTTCAGAAACTTTTCACTTGTGCACATCAACATTGTTATTGGTTTCAACTTTAAAATAAGAATCAATTAAACGCTAACGTATGGAAACAGGTGACTTGTGCTTTGAGAATTAAAGGGGTGAAACCATTGATCATGATATTTGGGCATTAATGTCTTCAGTTATTTTTGCTATAAAACTATTTGAGTCAGACACTAAAATTGAAAGAGAAGAACCTGCTGGTAAAAAGATGACAGGAGCTGCTGGTATGGATCCATCTAGCAATACTGTATATGACAGAGTGTATGATAGTTCTGAAGTTGAATCTTCCTCTTCTGCATCAGAGTCCTCCTCTGAAGAGGAGAGTAAGTTTTCCATATCTGGGAAATTAAAGAATTCTGATTGTTTAATAAAGAAAATGTCTGAGCCTCTTCAGTCAGATTCCGGAAAGGCAGCTGTAATACCAACAGTCCCTAATTTTGAGGAAAAACCTCCAGTGTATTTCAAAGAGAATGAGATTGTGCGTGAATTATAGCTGAGAAACAGTCTCAGATTAGTTGTCATTTGTCTTGTTTAAAACTCTTATGCCATATAGGCTGTTCTATATATATTTAGAAAGACTATTTTTCAAATGCTGCCCTGACCCAACTTTTGAAAAACTGACTGACACCAGTTCTTTTGCTAGAACAGCTCAGCAAGCCATCATTGGGAGTGATATTATTGAACAAATTTGTAATTGATGCTTATGTTCTTGGCAAGAATTAGATGAAAAGGGAGGAACAGAAAAATATTTGCTAAAATTTTACAAGAACCCGATGAATCTTTTTATGTTTTTTCCATCCCGTCTTTTTACTGCTCTGAAATGTGCTGGAGATTCCCCTGAATTGCAAACTTCTCTCCTTCAGCTGTTATCTGTTGGAGTGTGTGTCTCACTGCCACCAGAGTTTAACTCTAAATTAATCTTGTCTTGTCAGTAGTCACGTAACCTTGATGCAATGCAGCAAACGCAGCTCTCAGCAAAAAACAAAAAACAACAGCAACAATAAAAAAACAAACAAAAACAACCACTAAGCCTTTGCTAACAGTTAATGCAATTTTCATAGTCATTGTTCCTCTAAGTTTAAGTAGAGACTGTAAATTTCAAAAGGTAAAAGTAAGTTGCAATTAATAAACACAAGCAAAGGCAATTATGATTTTGCTCAGCTTGCGAAGTGGTATCTTTCTCTCATTTTCCTTTAGAAACCAATCCTTGAGGAACAAGCCAAAACCAAATTTGGCAAATGTATATTATTCAAATTCCTTTTTTTTTTGACAAACTTGAATATGTTCATCATTCTATTGATACTTTTTCTAATTTTTCATGGGCTATCTCAGCTACTATGAACATGCTGATGCTGTTATTATTCATTTATTAGACACATTTGCTATTATGGGAATTCCGCATAGTATTAAAACAGGTAATGATTCTGCTTACATTTCCAAAATATGTTCAGCTTTTATCAATGTACATGGAACTCAACATTTAGCTGGTATTCCAAGAAATAGTGCTGATCAAGCTATTATTGAATGCCAAAATCAGACTTTGAAAGAATTGTTTTAAAAAAATGGGGGTTACTATGATAATCATCCAAGAAGGCAGGTTTATACAGTTTCAAATACTTTAAATTAAATTTAAATGACAATTTCACAGCTGCTGCATTGCATTTAGAAAAATAGGTTTTTTTTTTTATAATATAGGACAGCCTATGTGGTATAAGAGTTTTAAATAAGACAAATAGAAATTAGCTATGGTTATACCATGTGGAAAATGGTATGCCTATATTTCTGCAGGGGAAAATAAATTGTGGGTTCCAGAAAAGTGAATAAAATTATGTGATGGACTGGAGAAGACCTTGCTCTTTGAGCAGTCAGGATTTTGCTGATATGAGCATTACCAAAAAAGCTGTTCAAGTGCCATTGATATGATTTGACCTGCTAATTTGCCGACATGTGGACAGATTAAAAAGTAAAGCATGGAAGAAGAACAAACAGTGCATTCCCATGGGTAAGGGGTGATAACTGCTAATTTTTTTTTTGCAATGATGGATATTTTGAATACTCATGTAATTCTTAGACTGGTACTTATTGGACCCATATAAGTCCACCATTGAATAGAGGAGTCTGTTGGACGGATCCTACCCTTCTCATTTATGGTATGGATCCTCTTAGATGCCTGGGCCTCTAGTTGATCAAGGACCACATTGAGCAAATAAAGAAGGCACTATTATAAAATCCTATGAAACTGGGGTGGAAGGACTTCCTATATGTATTGGACATAGAGAACATTGTTTAAAATTTAAATATATGACTTGGCTGTCAAATATCAAAAGTTCAGAAGAAAAGAGCAAAAATGGCTAATTTTAAGTGCTCAAGAGTTTTTCAATTTAAATAAAACAGGAAATTTTTTCCAGTGATTTTATTGGGGGCTCTTACAGCACTTATAGTATTCAATACAATATTTGTATCAAGCATATGTGTAAAATGTTGCAATATTCATTTCCAAATATTTTCTACATGAGCCCTTGGTATAAGCTTCTCTTTCCTTCTCCTCTGCCTTTTTAATAAATAATTTTATTGGGTGCCCATAAAACTACCATCATGATCCATACATACATCAATTGTATAGAGGTTACATTTGTACACTTTTTGTCATCATCACTCTCAAAACATCCTCCCTCCACTTAGGCAGGCCCCCAATACCAGTACCCCATATTTCCCTACCCTCCTCCCTCTTTTTAGTACGTCTATCGCCACTATGTCAATCAGCAACCCATTTTCACTTGGCTGATTTGGTTCATTAGAGTACTTTCAGAGGAGAACAGAACTGAGTATTAATTAACAATTCCCAAGGAATTGTCATTGATTGGAGACCTTCCGGTTCTGCTTGAGCCAAACCTAGCACAAGAGATCTTAAATGACCTTCTCATGGTCATATGATTGACATAAAAGCAACAAGCCTATTGTTTGGCATGGGGGAGGGTTTTCTCCTCCCAGTCCTCATATCATAAGGAAAACCCTCCAAAGTCATTTATTGAAAATAGGTGCTGCCTTATTCTCTATTAGAAGATGGATTGGCAACAGTACTATCCATGTAGGAAATGACACATTGTCCTTGTCTGTTAATTCAACCCAATATGTCCAAGCTTGTGAGCATTTTGCGTATCTTTTTATGAAAGGATCTGTCAATTGGCATTATTCCTCTGGAGAAATTAAAAGTTATACTTGTTCTTTTTTACTAGTTTTAATTCTTCTATTTCTTTTAATTACAATAGTGAAAGTATATATATTTGAGAGCAAGAACAGGAATTTGAATGCCTACTCAATTGTCTCGGCTATGGCCAAGTTCTCCTACTTTGACAGATGAACTAAATGACTTTTAAGAATATCAAAGTGGGCTGAGCCCCCGTGGCATAGTGGTTGTGTGTGGGACTGGGGCCCACTGGGTTAGTGGTTCAAATCCAGCAGCAGCTCTCTAGGAGCAAGGCTGGGCCTCCTACACTTACCAGAGGGCAGTGATAGCCCCCCCCCAAACAAAGCAAGACAAACAAGAATAGCATAGTGATTTTTAGGAATTTTAATAGTTACAATTTTAGGATTCATAGCGATTACTGCTACTACTGCTGCAGAATTAGCTTTACATCAGTCTGCACAAACTTCTACTTATGTAGAAGAGTGGCATCAAACTTCTGAAGTTTTGTGGTCCACTCAACAACATATTGATCAGCAAGTTCGTGAACAATTGGCTGATTTATCTCAAACTGTTATTCTTTTGGGAGGCCAGATTAATAATATTAAGCAACAAATTAAGTTAGAATGTGAAGGAATCCTACATCCATATGTGCTACTCCTGTGCTTTATAACATTACTCTGTTTCCTTGTGGCTGTTTTAAAAGACATCTATTAAACTATCACAGTCTATCACAGGATATTTTACCATTACAAGGTCAGATACAGGATACTTATAAAAAATAACTGGAAGAGATTGATGGCACTCAAGTGCTTGACATTTTTGCAAAGTTTCCATCAACTTAACCCTATTCCTTCTCTTAAAGTTATAATTGGTTCTTTTTCAGGGTTGCTTTTGCTCATAATTTGTCTTTGTTTTGTCTTTTGTATAGTCTGGCAAAAAATCCTCTACAAAAATCATGGATAGAAGAAATGCTGCTTTTGCAGTATTATCTCTTCATCTGGATAAAATTTAAAAATATGTAGCTGATAGAACTTGGACACAAGGATACATGTTTGAGATCAATATGATCATCTGCATACAGATGCATATTGACTGACAATGAAGAACATGTCTTTGATAAAGAATGTCTAGCCTGGAGTTTGTTTTTGTCCCTGTTCTTTGCTTTGTAGATCACTTTTACTGCACCTGGTCTTTTAGATAGTGTTGTTCCAAGAATGTTACTTATCAAATTTAAAAAATTCTGAGTAAATGCAACTATTAATGTATTCCCAAAGTTTAGTATTAATAAAGAAAGGGCCCATCTCCATCCGTGGCTGCCTGTCAGAGCAAGCTGCAGTTCTCAGTCTTCTCATTCTGTGTGCTTCTTATTTTCTCAGCATCTGTGTTCTTTTACAACAGCACCACCACCCAGTGATCTTCCTGCATTTGATTTCATGGCATGTGTTTTATGAGTCTGAAAAGAAATTTATAGATTGGTATTGGACGTATGGGCTAATATTATACTTAAGCACTTACTATGGACTGGGCTACAAAGTTTCCTCAGTATTCCATTGTCCTTGTGTATAGAGCTCTTTCTTATCCACATATTCATGTCTATGAATTCGTTTCTTTAGTTTAGTCAAACTAACACACTTCACAAAGGAATATAAGATACAGTTGAGCAAGAACTCAGTGGTGCTTGCCTATCTTTAATGGCTTCTCAGATCATTATCATAATTAAAATTTCCATTTTGAATGGGAGAAAGCAATATACACACATCAAATTTATTAAAAACAACAACAGAAAGATTTTATTATAATGGCATAGCTTATGGACTCACCAATATTATCACCCTAATACATGTATATGTATATATATTATATGATTTATATATACATTATAGATATATAATTCTGTAACTAAAGTCATTCTCATAGCACCTGGCTTAAATAAAGAAGATTGTGATATCATATTTGGAGGAATTTTTAGTCACAACTTGTTTCTAAACCTTTTCATATGAACAAGGATTGCAACTTTCAATATGAATTACAATTCAGTGTAAATACAAAAGTGAAATTGATCATAGCTGGACCAATAAGTAAAATAATAAAGGGAGAAAAGAGTGAAGTTGCTGAGGAATTTACTCTTGCTTGGATCCATAAGTTATGCTCAAGGGAGCAGCAATCAAGAGATCAAATGATGGGCTGCCTTGGGCTAATGTATTTCACAAGATGCATTGAAAATGTTGAAAAGTAAGCATGCTATCTTGAAGATGAGGTACCCCTCACCTGACCCGAGCCATAGTATTCCCACTTGCCTCATCTGCATGTGAAAGTTGGAAAGAATCGATGCATGTGAATTTACGTGCTGATGGAGAAAGTACCACGGACTGCCAGAAGAACAATCTGTCTTGGAAGGAATACAATCAGAATTCTCCTCACAGCAGATAGTAAGACTTGGTCTTATGTACATTGGACAGATTATCAGGACAAATCAATCACTGGGAAAGTTCATCATCCTTATAAATGAGAGGGTGAGTGAAAAAGAAGAATACCAAGGACAATATTTTCACAGTGGCTTCCAAAATGGATTGAGATATACAAACATCTTTATTTAGAATGGTGGTATTTGATTCTGTTGTCACTAAGATTTGAAACGGACTCAACCAGAAAAAGTCATTCTCAAAATTCTTCTTCAGACCAATAGAGGCTTGGCCTATGAAATAAACAATAGCGGCTATGAGAAACGTGCTTTTTTTATAATGATCAACTTTAGGAAGCTAAATTGTCCATATTTGTTCAAAAGTATTTGTTGAAAAATAAAGGAGGGCAGTACAACTAGAAGAAAGGAAATAGGGAAGACAGGGTGAAAATAAGGAGAATGCAGACACAGTGCTTAGAGTCATGTCAAAGAATACTTTGTCTATCAATTGTCGAGCTGGAGCTAATTTGTTACACAAACTTTTACTCACAAAATAGTAAAATATTGGACTGAGCCCTGGTGGCGTAGTGGTTGTGCGTGGGATTGCGGCCCACTGGGATGGAGATTCAATTCCAGCAGCGGCTCCACAGGAGTAAAGACTGGGTCTCCTACTCCCACCACCAGAGGGCAGTGATGGCCCCCCCCAATTTTTTTTAAAACTAAAATATTAACATTTTTTTTTTGTAGGCAGCACTGCCCTGGTGGTGGGTAGGAGGCCCAGTCTTTGCTCCTGGGAGCCGGAATCGAACCTCCATCCCAGTGGGCCGCAGTCCCACGCACAACCACTACGCCACCGGGGCTCAGCAAAACTAAAATATTGAAATTCAAAATTCAAAACATTCTTGATTTTCATCCCTACAGAGTAGGGTAAAAATAGGTAACATCAGGATAAATGCACAAATGATGGAAACTGTCAAGGGTTTTGTCTTTCTTTGATCCAGAGTCAATGTTTATGGAAACATCATTCAAGAGATCAAAATATATGTTGTATTGGGTAGATCTTCTGAACAAAACTTCTTTAAAGTACTCAAAAGCATGGATGCTATCTTGAGAACTACAGGGTGCCTCACTGAAGCCATGGTATTTTTAGCTGTCTCATATGCCTTTGAAAGTTAAATATTAACTAAGGAAAACCTAAAAATTGATGACTTGAACAATAGTATTGGTGAAAAATGTCAAAAGTACCACATACTGCCAAAAGAACAAGCAAATCCATCTAGGAAGAAATACGGTGAGAATGCTTTTTAGAAATAGGTATGTTGAGACTTTTGTCTCACATATTTTGAACAGGCTGTCAGAAGAGACCAACCCCTGCAGAAGGACACAGCATGCTTAGTGAAATAGAGGGTCAATGGAAAAGAGAAAGACCCTCAGAAAGATGGATTGATAGAGTGGCTACAAGAATTTCCTCAAACAACAATTGTGAGGGAGGTGCAGGACCGGAAGGGAAGACGGCTTTGCATCCTGTTGCGCATAATGTCATGATCAACTACTATCAGTTGGAACCTCTTGGATAGCCCTTAATAATATGACAGGGTGGGTTAGGAGGGAATCCATTATAATTCATGCCCACAAGGAAGAAGTTGATAAATGTGCTAACTGATTTCTGGTCTATTAAATTTTAAGATGAGGGCAGGTAAATCACACATTCATTTTGCAAAAGAAATGACTACTTTGGGATTCCTCTAAAAGTTAAGGCAAGGTCTCAGATCCCATATGACTCACCCAGTTCAGTGATGCACGTCCTCAACAGGAAAAAAAATGACTTTATGAGCTGCTCCCACAATTAATTAGAAGAAGGAAATGCCATTTATAGATCAATTGATGTAATATGTTGCCACCAGCTTTCATTAAACTTGTTCCAGGAATAATAGTAATAGATAGAGAACGGGAAAATCTTCCAAGTTGGTTAATATACAGCCGTACCCTTGGTTGTGTGTTTCAAAAAGTAGAACTATGTTGTAGACAAAACAAAGTCTATATTGAATGTCATGGGGATCTCTGGAAGGAGACTAGCTGTTGGCTCTACTCCTCACCACAGGGAAGACTGAACCACATTGAGCTGTCATCTCTTTTCAGTCAACAGAAACTTCATAGATGGAATTCATTTGAGAACCATCAAGATCCAACTCTTCTAGCAGTCGTGTAAGCAAATGCATTTGTTCTGAAGGAGATGTTGGGAAGCTTCTGCTTCAGTTAGTGAAATAAGCTTTATTAGTTTTGTATTTTGTAGCAATTTTATAATTTTTTTTGCATTCCTCACCTGATTTCTTTTTTCTCCATTGTGAAATTGTGTTTTCACAAAAACAACCTGGACATAATGTATTTGCCTCAGTTTTGTTTTCTAGAAAAATAAGATTAAACAAATTTATAGCTAGTTTAATAAAATAGGAAATAAATGAAAATACTGCAACATAGAATTCAAAATGTTACTCATTTGTGCATAAATTGTCATGGTTGTCTATACAAAGGATCTAAGAGAATCTGTATATGAATTAGAAAATTTATTAAAGATAGTTTTTATTACTTCTGGTTAAAAATCCACTATGATCAAATAGCCATTTGTAGTTCAATACATTAAAGACTTTATAAAGAGTGGAATACTTTATAATAATAAGTAAATTGCAGCTCATTGAAATGGCTATATGTCAACATTACAGTCTTTCTTGAACACCAAAAAAATAATAGCTAGAACAAAGACATAAAGTCATAAAGGTATGCCATACCTTTCAAAACAAATAGAAAATATATTTATCTAAATGCATTGACACAGTTGCTGCCTCTGTGGTCCCAGCCCCAGGAACTCTTCTGAGGAACGTGCAGGACCAGGCAGTGTTTCATTCTGCTGTGCCTCGGGTTGCTCTGGGTCAGAGCCAACTCAATGGCTCTCTAACAGCAGCGCCCATATTTGAGATAGGTCAGGCTCATGGTGATTTTAGAATTAAGGAAAAAGAAGTATAAAATCGATATGAGTATATGAGGAGTTTGAGGAGGCATTCTCTTTAAAAGTGATGGAAGCGATACATTCATTTGACCTTCTCTTTGATTCCATGTGTGTTAGATTATACAAAAAATTGTGTAATAGTATATACACTCTTTAGTGTGTATCAAATCTCTCGCATGAAAATAGTAACTCCCCTTGGAAGTTCCATTCATTCCTTATTATGCAACACCATTCTCTAGTTATACTGAGTTGGATATTAGATAAGATAGAGTGAAGGAGGGCTCAGCTAAGAATCTAGTTACTTGAGTAACTTCTGAAAGAATAATTTGCACGTGCAAGTTGTTGTAGGTATTGACAAGCTAAAAGTATCTTCAGTTACACTTTGTTATGAAACTTAGCTAGTTATTTGACCACCTTACTCACCACCCTCTTGTATATTCACTACCACCTAGTGGTAAAAAGTGTGAACAGTTCTAAATAAACAACATAACAATTTTAGTGTACAGCTCAGATATAGATGCGATTACTTGACAATGTCACAGCAGAGAAACATTTTCATTAAGTTTCATTTGAATGTATCAGTATGCCCTCAATTAAAGAAACTTTGAATAAAATAATAGGTGTATGGGGGGGAACTGAGGATGTGGAATTGGCAGTACCTAAGGATAAATGAACTTTTCCTCTCTGACATTCAGAATCACAGATGTGTTCTGTTAGTAGGCAGAAATGTTTGCTGAATTTGACAGAATACTCATTGAAATGATTCAGAAAGCTAAAGCATTACTGGGAGTGCTCATTCTTCTTCTCCACAAGTGAAATTGGAAGACAGTTAGTTGGCCAACTGACTACAGCTGATTCATAATTGTGGCCATTCCAAAGAAAGAATCACAGAACAATATCATAGGTTTTGTATGCAATTAAGATTTTGCTTAAGCTAATCCAACAACAGTTAGCAACACACTGGCCGGGAGCTTCTAGAAAGTCAGCCCATATTCAGAAAAGGACATGAAATAAGGGCTATCGTTGCTCAAGTCAGATGAATCTTGCTCAAAGCACAGCATAACAGAAAAAATGTTTATTTGTGATTCATTGAACTGTACAATAACATTCAACTGTATGTACCTTAATAAACTCTAGATAAACTTGAGGAATGCGAATCTATGAACAATCCATCGCACTCATTCAAAACATGTAGTTATTAGCTCTGCTAACAGAATAGGGGAAATCTGTATGGTTTAATATCAGGAAAGTTGTGTATCAGGGCTGTGCCTTCTCACCACACTTATTCAATCTGTATACTGAGCAAATCATCAGAGAAGCTGGATTATATGAAGAAGAAGAGTGTAGCATCAGGATTGAAGGAAGGCTTATCCACAACCTTGTAGAGGACACAACCTTGCTCTCTCAAAGTGAGGTGGAATTGAGACATTTGCTGACGAAGATCAAGGATTGTAGTCTGCAGTCTGTATTACATACAACCCAACATCAAGAAGACCCAATTCTCACAACTGAACCAACAGGTAACATCACGATAACTAGAGAGAGGTTTGAAGTTATCAAGGGTTTTATCTAGCTTGCATCCACAGTCAATGTTCATGGAAACAGAAATCAAGATATCAGCATGAACACATCATTACAATAGCTAAAATTACAGGGGAAAATTGAAATATTTGAGATTGAGCTCTTTGAAACAATGCAAACAGCAGCCCTGACCTTTAAATCTTTAGTGATTGAAGGAGTTTGCAGCTTCTTAAAACAAATATATTTAAAAGGATTATTTAATTGAATCAGTGTTGAGTTTTTTACCCCTTAATTTTGTAGGTAACTGGAACGAGTTATGATCTGCAGTTAATGAACAAAAAAGACAAGATCTACTTTTATCTGAATATTTCATAGAAACATAAGGAGAGGGTGGTTGTGATAGTTTAGGGCAAAGTATGAGCTAAGTGAGAGCAAGGTCATTGGTGGTCAGTGTTGAGGTCATTCTGACTCCAGGCGAGCTTGTGTGCAAAGAGTAGAACTGCTACATAGAGTTTTTGAGACTGTGTTCTTTGCATACTGACCTTTAGGCCTGTAATCTAAAGAAATTTTGGGTAGACTCAAACAACCTTCTAATAGTAAACGGCTCAACCACTTGCTGAGCCTTGAAAGCATTAATATTTTTGCAAGAATATAAATATACCACTATGACTACTAATGGGTCACAATAGAACTCCCAGATAGGATGATAGAAAAATGTGTATCAGAATACCCATTCTTATTTTTTAAAACATAAGACAATAAAATAGGCAAAGTGAAACAGTATCACTCTGAAATACTGGTAAAATCTATAACAGAAGTCATCTCCTTAGATTACCTCTTAGTGAAATAGCTCTTGGGCTCACAAACTAAAGACTGCTACCTAAAAGATCAATGACCTACTCAAAATCCATCAGTATCATACCAAAAGGTCACCGTTACTCCAGCAGAAAGAGGAGAAGATAAAAGGGCAAGAAACCCAGAGTACTGGAAAGGGAAAAAACAGGATTCAACTAAAGAGAATATTGATGAACTCTGACCAATAAAACTAACTAAAGATACTTAACTTTTGCGTGGAAATTGTTAAAATAGGAACCCAATTTGCTGTGTAAATTTTCTTTCATAACTTTATAACTCAGTATATTACAAAAAATAAACATTCATGTTTAACTATTGTCATTTCCAATAAGTATCTGATAGTTTAAAGAAAAGTGATTTAATTGAATGGAACGAGGTACATGATGCAAGTCTATCACAGAGACTGAAAATAAATGTTCTAGGTTATGCTCTGTTTTCAATGTGTACACTTCATTGAGCCAACAGTCTTTTAATGTCAGAGACCTGCAAAACTGAGATGCATGATTCATCAGGTGATGAGCAATTAGCATCCATGCATATGTTATCATAGTGGAAGAGAATGAAATTCTGTAAGGTGGCATAACACTTATCCTCCACAAGCACTGTATACGATGTCAAAGTTCTAGGGTCAAAAATTCTGGCTGAGATGCTATTGAAGCAAACACTAGAAAAAACAAAAAATAGGCAGGCTTTAGGTTTAGTCTGGCAAAAATTTTAATCTAAAACATATAACATTTGCCCTTTAATATAGAATACATATTTACAATTTATATCTGTGAACAATACTTTTTAAAAATTTCCCTATATTTTTAAATAAAAAGAAAACTTATTATTGTTTTTAGTTCATTAGAATGTAGAGGTGCCTGTTGTCTGTTGTGAGGCACCATCAAGTTGATTCTGATTCTTAAAGACTATATGCACAGAAGGAAACACTTTTCAGTACATAACAATTGTTATGCTTCAAGCCATTGTTGCAGTCATTGTTTCAATCTGCCTCATACAGGAGCAGAAGCCTCAGCATGGTTGCTTTCAAAGAGGATTTAGGATGGACTTATTCCAAGACTCATTTATTGTTCTTTTAGGAACTCACAGTTTTTCAATATTCGTTGCCAATGGCAAAATTCAGATTGAGCAATTCTCCATTGGTCTTATTTGCTTATTGTTCCTCAACATATTAAATAGGTTTTGTACAGTTGACTGGATGAAGACAATGCATTCTTTGATTTCTTGCTTGCTGCTTCTGTGAATATTGGTTGTGCATCCAGGAAAAGGACAATTTCCATTCTCTTTCCATTTATCATGAGGCTTATTGGTTTACTTGTAGATTTTTGTTTTCGATAAGTGCTTCAAATTCCCCTTATTTTGAACAAGCAAAGCTGTGTCATCTGCATATCACAGGTTTTTATGTTGTGTTCTTCATATAACCCAGTTACTCTGATTATTAGCTCATTATGAGATTGAACATGCACATCAAAAAGATAAAACCTGAATACCTACACATTTGTTGCTTTATAAATCATACTGTACGCATTTGTTTGGTGTGGACAGCAGTTTCTTGGTCCATGTTTTTGTTCCATAATCCTGTTGAAGTTTTCAGAAATTTCTATTCTTTACAACAATATCCAAAGATAATTGTGATCGCACATTAAGTGCCTTGAAGCTGAAAATAAATCTAAAGACATCTTTCTGAGATACTATGTCTAAATGCAGATCCATCTGACACCAGGCATTCCGTCCTTCATTCTACATCCTCTTCTGACTCTCACCTGCATTTCTGACAGTTCCTTCATCACAAAACTGATAGAGACATCACTTAATTATCTTCAGTAAAATTTCACTTGCATGTGACTTCAATAATATTGTTGGATATTTTCTGTTTCTAGTGTGATATCTTTCTTTGTATTAGGCAAGAATATGGATGTCTTGCAATTAGTTCCCGGATGAATGTCTTCCAAATTTCTTGTCATAGATAAATGAATGCTTCTAGTACTTTATCTGCAAGTTGAAATATTTCAATTAACGTTCTCTCAAATCATCGAGGATGGTTTTGCTAATGTTTTTAGGGCAGCTTGAATTTGTTCCTTCACTATGGGTGGTTCTTGATCATGTACTATATCTTGAAATGGTTAAGCGCTAGCAAATTATTTTTAGCTCAACAAGTCGGTTTTCCTCTGATCTTTCTTTGGTGGTTCCTTTAATGACTGTATTTTACCCATACAATCATTCAATGTTGCAACTCCAGGCTTATATATTTTTTCAAGTTATTTGATTTGCTATAGAGTAACTACTATCCATTCCTTTTTAGTTTTTTTTTTAACTCTGCTCTTTGTCCACTTCATGACAGAGATTTAGTTTTTCTTCTCAAATTGTTATTTGACTTGTTTCGTCGAGTCCTTTTACTTCAACATGTTTCCATTTGTTTATCTACTTCACACTCAGAAGTTTGTTTCAAAGTCTCTGGTGACACCCACATTGACCTTTCCTTTCTTTCCTATCATGTTAGTGATCTTGCTCTTTAATCTTGTATGATGTTCTGGAAGTAATCCCACATGATCGCTGGCATTGTCATGTGTGTTCCATGCTCAAATAATTTCTTGAGGTGTTCTTTTAAGTGTTCTCTAAATTTAGCCTTTGGTATATGAAAAATATTTCACATCAGCTTATCCCTGCCAACAAGTGAAGGGATGCCGACTCACAGCAACCTGAAGGACAGGGGAGAACTGTCGCTGTAGCTTTCCTAGACGGTGCCTTTACCCTAGACTGCACTCGTCTGAGAAGAGAAAGTCCTGCCTTACTCGTATCCCATGACTAGGGATTTGAACTGTCGACCAATGTGTGATCACTAGGCCACCAGGGCTCTGAAAATGAGCCTATATATTAGTAACTAATTATAGCTACATAGTTGACCACTGATTCTTTTTTTGATGAAGAATATTGAGCTTACTCATTGTCTCTTCCATGGAGGTAATCAATTTGATTGCTGTGTATTTCATCTGGCAAGATGCACATGGCCTTGTACTCTGGGGAAATAGTATTTGCAGTTAAGAAATCATTGGCTTTGTAAAATTATATTGTGCAAACTCTCACTTCATTTCAATCACCATGGCTATATTTTCAAGTAACTAATGCCTGGCATAGAAATCATTATATGCTCCATTTAATTTTGTAATATTCAAATTTTCTTAAATTTATACTTTTTCTAATCCATATGCAGATTATTAATGAATATTTGCAGCTGCTCCTTCTATTTTGAGTTATTATCAATCAGAAAATAGGTTTCCCAAAATAATTACGTCATCTTCATTATTATGGTCCACTCTACTTTGTGAGGACAACCATCTTCCTTTTTCCAACTTAAGGGGATGCTTTCCCAGTGCTATGTCTGGCAATGTTCCACTAATATTTATAAGGTTGTAGTCCATGACTTCTTTTTTTTTTAGCTTTTTTTATGTAAAATTTATTTTTAATTGGGAGTTAAAATATGTACCATTCCATAATTCATTCACATTCAGCAGAATTGTACAATGACTACCACAATCATTTCGCAAACATTATTTTCCTTCCTGTACTTTGGCATTGTCTCCCTTTTATTCCACAACCATTGTACCACCACCTCTACCTCCTGAAACCCTTATTCTACTGGTGGTCCCCATGGATTCACCGTTCCTGGGTTTCATATACTGAATCACAGTAAAACCTATAATACAATTTCATGAGGGTGCCCTCCAATGACAAAATGTCTTTGAGATAAACCCTAATATGAACAAACGAAAGTGAAGCTAGAGAAGATTTAGAAAACCAGATCACCTCCAGCATGCATCAGTTGTAGGATCAATTGACAACGCTTTAACTGTTCAAGTTAGATTTGTGCTTTTGATATTTCATGCTTCTCTCTAAAGCACTCTGTTTAGTACAATTTTCATTCTATCCCTACTTTGTGGACAGAGGGAGTTCACTGGAGGATTATTTTCTATATAGCTCCCACAAATGAATCTTGAGCTCCCGCTGATTCCAAACCTTTTGAAAGACAGATTTGCAGAATTTTGGTTCTGATACCAAGTCCTTATTCGATTTTGAATGACATGATTTTACCATCCTTGAGTGACTGATGATGGTGTGCTTGTTCCAAGTGGACTTAGTTGACATTGCATTTCAAAGACAGCTGGTTTGGAGACAAGCCTTTAAGACCCCTGACACTTTTATCTGATAGCTGATCACCCTTTCATTTGTTCGCCACATTTTGCTACTGTGCCTGTGTCTTCTCTGTTCCCATCCACAGTGCGAGTATCCAGCAGGGCAACGATGTAAGAACTAATTAATTTAGAGCTGGTATGAAGTGTGAGCCCCAAACCTGTTCCTGGATCTAGGCCTGTGTGTGTTTTTAAATTTATTATTAATTGAGAGCTAATGCATATAATTCCACATTTCAATCACAGCAAGCAGAAGTGTACAATTGCTTCCACAATCGGTACTATTCTTTCTTCGTAATCTGTTTTTAGTCTGGAAGCTTAGTTGAAAGCTGTGTCCTCTGCATGACTTTGGCACGTTTGAAACGCTGGCAGTGTAGCTGCTGGGAACTACAAGCTCCTGCCAACTGAGTCATGGTAGACAAATGACTAGATCGACTTTATTATTTTTCCTTTCTCCTCTTTATTTAGTGAAAGGCTCAAACTTCGGATTTTCTGATCGCCGTTCTGAGAAACTTTCAAATATTTTGAGGTATAGGCTTTGTCTAACAAGTCTAATGAATCTCTATTTAAGGACTAGAAGTAGGCAAAGTAACCGCAAGAAAAATTGAGACGGCAGTAAAAAAAAGAAAGGAAAAGTTGAGAGAGGTACATATTTGAAAAAATATTTTGAGATTAGAGACTATTTTAGCACTATTTAAAAATCATTTATAAATAAAAATAATTTTAAAATGTATTTTACAGATAAGGAAGCATTTATAAATGATTTTAGAGATAGCTAGGAGTACAAAAAATTGAAAGGACATTTGAAAATAAGAACTTTTGGTGCCTATAAAATGAAAATCTGAATTTAATATTCTTCCTTTTTAGCATTTTCTCTATAGCAATTCAAAGTAAATAATTTATGCCCTTTCCATATAAATGAATCTATCATTATTGAGCAGATAAAATGTATAAATATTTATACATTTCATTGATATTTAAATTTGTATTTTAATTATTCACAACCTTTTACACTAGTAATAACATATAAACAGACTTATCTGTATAGATAACTACAGGACTATAGTGGCTCAGTTTCACAGTTCTTAAATACTCAGCTGTTAGTTGACAGTCCAAATCCACCCAGGGCTTAAAGGTAGAAAATACTTTTTACAGGCTCTCATAAAAATTATAGCTTAGAAAGTCCTGGGAGACCTTTTTATTTTCACAGAGGATGGTAATTGGACAGTGACTAGAACATGCACTTGATAATAAAATTAAACCCTTTACATTAAGCTTTACATTTGATTAACGTATCACTGTAGCACAATTTTCAAAGACTATAGTTAAATTTATAATTTTAAATGTAAAAAGTCACTAAACTGACATGTGATAGCCATTACCTTGTACACATAGTTTGTAAGTATGCCTATGGTATTAGCTTTCATTTTAACCAAGTACATGATTCTGTTTCTTTCTGGCATGGAAAAAATTCTAGATGAAAGGAAGCCCTAATTATGTAGCTGTTTTAAATCATGAGCTCACATCTCAGATCACTTTTATGAATTTGAAAATGACAAAATACCCATAGGAATAACATTTTCCAAAAGTACTTGCACACATATTAATATCTACAGTTTCAAATGTAAAAAGAATATTTAATTCTTAAATTTAATATCAAAAGTGTCACCTAACTATAATTTTTAATTTCAATAATTTAAAATTGATCAAAGCCTTAAAACTAATTAATGATCTGGAAATTAAAATTAATTCATTTAGTTGCATTTCATATTTCTATCATCTTAAGTAATTGTGGAGGCAAAGGTCACTTAAGTGACTCATAAAGCTAATGTATGAATTTAGAACATTTAAATTAGGAAATGTTTGACACTAATCTTCCATGAATTATCATACATGATTATCTTTGGTTTTATGTACAGTAGTTAAATGAAAAAGAGTGGAATTGAAATCAAAATCAGTATAAGTTTTTCAATGATTGATATATTGTAGTTATCATATAAAAATATTCCAAAAATTATGTAACCTTCTGTGTTCACTTCTCTAAGATATTTTACAAAAATAACTTCTTTTTTCTAAGAACAAGAACTCTTCTTACTATACAACTTGTAGAAGAGGTTATTATATAATCATATTTCCCAGTAAAGAATCAAAAGCGCAATATATTACAATGTTTATTTTCAAAATTCGAGTACACAGACATATTGGCAGGACTTTAATCATTTTTTTGCTTTAAAAATTTACAAGAAATGTAGAAGGAACTAAAAACAAATAAAGAAAGAGACATGAAAGAAGATGGAAAGAGATAAAAGGAGAACAATGGGTTAAGGAGCAACTGGCTGTTATGTTAAACATATGTTAAACAATATACTGCAGTCTTAAAATTTTGATCAAGCCTCAAGATTAAAATGACCACATTTACTAATGCACAAAATATGGAGGTGGTCATATTATAAAGAGAATCTATTAGAAAGACCGCCTGAGTATTCCTTCTCTCTTTGCCCAAAGTATGCATCTCATGTCAAAAGTTGCCCAAAGTAAAGTTCCAAAGTCCAAAGACTTTATACTATGACATTCCTAACAAGTGAGCACTTATTGCCCAGGAGCTAGATTTAAAGCTGTGATTGTTTTTGCTAAGTGACAATGAGTCGATTCTGATGCACAGCAACCTTATGCTCAACAGGATGAAGCTGCCTGCTCTTCTTCCATCCTCACATCGCTCCTATGCTTGTGTCCCTTGTCACGGCCGTGGTTCCCAAGAATCTCTAAAGGAATAGAAAATAAAGTATTAAATAGTGCAAATACCAATGAACTTTCACCTTAAACTTATATTAAGATTCTGGGTGATTAAAGAGTTAGGAAAAATGTTTTTCATTAGAGAAAATTGTTAGGAATATATCTATTCACTTCTGTGTTCAGCAAGAATATGTCAGAGCACAATGAGTGAATTTACTACTTCAGAATTTAAATGGAAGTACCATAACTAAGGAATAAAATAAACTTCTCATGCATTCAAAATCATAGTTTTCTAGTCCAAACATTTATCTATCTTCTAACATGAAAAGGGCAGTTAAGCTTCATTTCTTTCAGAAAGTTTAGAATAAGAGATCAAGAGAAGTGAGACATGAAATAATTATATATTTAACATATTAAGTGACTCAATTAAAATCAGGCTGTCTAAGTTTCTGATATTTGATAGAGATTATATTATTGGAGCATTAAGAATTATATCATTTGTGCTGTCAAAACACTGCTATTCAATGATTTGTAACTTCTGGAAATTCTAGGTTATACAGAATAGAGCTGATCTGTAGGCTTTCTAGATTGTAGCCATCCAGAAAGTGTCTAGAATTTCCATACTAAGAATAATCTAAGAAGAAGGAACAAGAGTTGCAGTCTTAAAAGTACCTAACAACAACATGGCCAGGACTTCTTTCTATGGTTCTGTTTGGTAGTTTGAATGAATACTCTTTAAGTTAGCAGCTATTTGCGCCCCATAGGAGCTCCTAATATTGAGGTAGGTGTGGTGAAATGAGTTGCTTTATGTGATCTTTTGCTTTGGTAGTTTGGAAAAAATACAGCTTCTAAGACTTGAGTTAACTTTGCTCTAGTTTTCTATCCCAGAGTGTTTGTGAATTTTATGCAAGATGATAGCCAACTTCTGGGTGAACTCTTAAAAAAAGTGTTATCATACATTCTACTGGCAGTTAGACTCTAGTCTGCCCTGAGGTTGGTCTGAATCACAGAATGACAAATCCATAAGTTATGCACATGAAGGGTCTTTCACTTATAATACAAATAAAATATCTGTAGCCACTGAGAAGGGGTTGATCTCTTTTGGGCCTTGGTTAAAGGGTCATATCTTGAAATAAATAATTTGGGCTGATGAGCTATTATCCCTAAAGATATTTCACAGACAGAAAACAACAGAAGGAAAAATTAAAAGGGAAAAGACAGACACAGGAGATAAAACTTCCTAAATAAGCACAAATCAATGACTGTAACTGAAAGGTGGTGACAGGCACAAAAGAGGCTCAATAGCAGATCTTATGTCACCACACAGAATGTGTCCTGCATCAGAACCAGCAGGACAAATGGTAGGGTCAAGGGACTACTGTCCTGAGGTTAATAATATGAAGTCTGTTGTCAAGAGAGTACAGAGTAGACCAACAGTCAAGATGAGGTATCATATATGGAAAAAGGGATATCTAAGTGCTTTTTATCCTGATCTTGAGTTGTAGCATGTTCATCCTGATCCAAGCAAATCCGTGTTATAAGAATCCTGAACTTGATGCTCAGAAAGCTCAGAAAGGACTTCTGAAAGTGGATTATGTGGACTCTTTGAGACACGGGATGTCTACATTGAAAACCCTACCAGAACTTGCCCATATGTCTCTTCAGTATGAGCATTCTGATTTGTAATTCTTTTCTATAATAAATATATTACTGGAAGTATGACACACTCCATTAATATTTTTCCCCACTGTACTTTTCTTTTTTTCAGTTATTTCAAAGCATATATCAGTTCAGATGTTGGGGTTTTGTATCATCTCCACAAATTTCAAGCTACCATCTACCTGCTTGGGCACTATAAAGATGGTATTCTTTAAACATGCATGGTGTTCCCTGCTCTGGTGAGGACTATTAGAGAGACAGTGTGGCAAGTAGAGGGGCTGGTGTTAGAAATAACTTAAAAGTGGAAATGAGAGAGTCAGCTTGATCTCTACACTTTGGAAATTGTATGAATGCCAAATCTTCTTCTTCTTCTTCTTCTTCTTCTTCTTTGAATGCCATTTCTTTTCCAAAAAATTATACACAAATAAACTATATTTAAAATTTTAAATGTATGAGAGTTCTAGAAGTATGTTCACGATTATATAATATCCCTGTATAACTAATAAAATAAATTAGTACATTATGCTTGTTCTTTAAACAAAGGCTGCCAAAACTCAGCAGTGCACTCATGTTTTAAATGTTGGAATTTCTGATTATTTTTGTCACTATGATACCAAAAAAGACCACCAATTGCTCACATGTATGCTCATACTAAAGCAGAAGAAAATTAAAACCAGGCCACAAGAATCAAAATAAGACCTTAGTTATATACTACCTGAGTTTCTATAATACCTCAAGAATACAGATTTCTGCATTAAGTACTAAAGACAGAAGACCTTATGTGCATGGGGACAGCATTAAGAACATCAGTCATGAAGAAAGACAATCTCATAAAAAGGAAGAAAACGTCAAAATGGATGTCAGAAATGTCTCTGAAAATTGCTCTTAATAATAAATTAACTAGGAAGAACTCATAAAAATCAATGAGCTGAACAGGAAATTTCAAAAGTCAGCTGAAGAAGACAGAGGAATAGATTATAATGAAATGTGAACATCCCTAGAGTTAGAAAACCAAAAGGAAATGTTATGCTAAGGATATCTTAAACTAAAAGAACTCATGAAAATTCAAGCCTCGAGTTACAAGATTGAAAGATTCTATAGAAGATGGAAAGAAGACACAGAGCTATTGTACCAAGAAGAAAATTGATGGAAGGTCAACTATTTCAAGAAGTAGCATGTGATCAAGAACCAATGATGCTGAAGGTAGAATTACTCACTTCATTGAAAGTATAGCCACAAAGAAGACTCCAGGAATTAATGGAATACTATTTGAAATGTTTCTACAAGTTGATGAAGCACAGGAAGCACTTACTCATCTATGCCAGGAAGAATAGAAGCCAGCTATTTGGCCATTGACTGAAGGAACCCCATATTTGTACGCATTTCAATTAAAATGAGTCAACACATTGCACAAATTGTAATACAATATCATTAATGTCACACACAAATGAAGTTGTGTTGTATAGCATCCAACAAAATTTGCAGCAGTACATTTTCTGTGGGCTGTCCGAGGTTCAGGTTGGATTCAGGAGAAAGTGAACCAAAGAATATAATTAGTGAAATCAGAAGGATCTTCACTCAAAGCACAGCATGCCAGACATATGGTTACTTGTATTTTATTGGAATTAGACTGCGAAAACCATAAGAACTCATGAATAACCATGAGAAGAATGGGAATTCCAGAGCATTTCCTTTTGCTCATGAGGAACTTGTACATAGATAAAGATGCACTTGTATGAATATAACAAGGGAATACAGAGTAATTTAAAATCAGGAAAGGTATTTATCAGGGTTGTCTCCTCTTACCATAATTACTCAATCTGTATGCTCAACAAATAATCAGAGAATCTGCATTGCATAGAGAAGAATAAAATATCTGGAGCAGAGGAAAGCTTATTCATAATCTCCAATATGCAGATGATACAACCCTTATTGCTGAAATGAGGGCACTTCAAACATTTGCTAATCAATATTAAGAATTTAAGCCTTCAGGATGAGTTACAACTGAATGTAAATTAAACCACAATAAATCTTCACAATTGAGCCAATGGGTTATTTTTATCATGATTCATGGAGAAACAATTGTGGTTGTCAAGGATTTTGGCTGGCTGAGATAAAATAATGCTCATGGAAGCAGCATTCAAGGCATCAAAAGAAGCATTATACTGGATAAATCTGCTGCACAAGGCCTGTTTAGGGTATAGGAAATCAAGGATGTCATGTTTAGTATTAAGGTGAACCTGACCCAAGCCATGGTATTTTCAATCCACTCAAATGCATGGGAAGTTGGACTCAAGAAAATTGAAGGAGAATCAATATATTTGAACTATAGTGATAGTGTAGAATACTTAGAAAACTTTAGACTTTCAAAAGAACAAACTGGTATACATTTGAAGAAGTGTGGCTAAATGCTCCTTGGAGGCAAAGTTGGCAAGATTTTGCCTCATGTACACTGGGAATGTTATCTGGAGAGACCAATCCCTGGAAAAGACATCATGCTTTTGGACAGAAGCTAAAAAGGGCAAAATCATTGACGATATGGATTGAGGCAATGGTTGCACAAGATGCCAATGATTGTGAAGATGTTACAGCACCTGGAATAGTTTTGTTTTGTTTTACAGAGCTTCAATATAAGTCATTAATGTCTCAATGGCATCTAGTAATAGTAAGATATGGAGGAAAATTATTGATACATTTAGTATATTTTGGAACAACTGCTTTGTATAGGTTTACAGTTCAAGTGATACAGCAATAGGTTCAGGGTGGAGGGGACATTGCTTTCTATAGTAGTTAGCTAATTTGATGTCAATTTAAAGATGTCTAAATGTTTAAGGGTGGTGTCCGATCTGTCATTTTCAGCATGATGGGGCTGATAGACTCTGATAGGTGGTGCCCTTCTCAAAAGAAAGGCACTGGGAGTGATCCCCCAGCCCCTCACCATTAACCCTGAATCTGCTGGAGCTCTCTCATGTTTTCCCTAACCTTGTGTCCATTTGGCTCTGCAGCCAAACAGAAAGTGATATTCCTGAAGTCTGTGCCATGGCATGTGGCTACATGAATCTGCAGATAGACTTGTGGACTAGAATTTTACTGAGGGACTTGAGTTGAACTAGGTTGGGATGTTCTCTCTCGATATATAACTACTTCTTAATGTAAATCTCTAGGGCCGAGCCCTGGTGGTGTAAGTGGTTGAGTGCGGGACTGTGGCCCATGGGCTTGGCGGTTCAAATCCAGTGGTGGCTCTCAGGAGCAGTGCTGGATAGCTCCCGCCACAACCACAGGCAGTGATGCCCACCAAAAAACAAAACAAAAAACAAAAACAAAAGAAAACTAATATAAATTTCTATATTAAATATATGAGTGCCACTGTGTTTCTCTTGTCAACTCAGCCTCACACAATTTCTGAGGGTTTTATTTTAGTTCTGAATAGTTGAATTTCTGCTTGCTGTCACTCTGTATACCATTTCTGGGTTCTGAGTCATCCTCAGAATTGTAGTTAGGTGTGAGCCCATTATTGCCACCATGGTATCAGTCTTTCTTTATTCAGTGGCCTTCTACTTTACTCTCACGTTGTCTCCTTCTAGGACCAATCTCTCATCATTTCAAGTTCAAATCATGTGAAGAGAGTCCCCCAACCTCTCTTCTAAAGAGAAATATGCCTATACGCCTTCAAAAACAGAATCTTGATACCTCTGTCATTCCCTTGCACTGTCAATAGTCTTCATCATTCCTATATTCAAATTTATAAGTTATTATTCAGTATCCCTTGCCTGTAGCTGGATTTTTGTAGACATATGAAGTGACTGCAAAGATCCTGCCTTCGGTTAGGATTCCCTTCATTTTCGACACTTTAAGGAAACCAATGTGTACATAGATGCCATCTTATTAAAACTTCTAAAGCAATCTCCTAGGTATGTCTGAGCTAGCTTCCTAAGTCATGCTTAGTCATCAACATCAATCGGAGAAAGCATGGCTGTGTCCCTCATTACTGTCCATTTGCTTTGCAGATGGCTGATCATTACCCTATATCTGATATTATTTTGTATTTGCTTATAAATATAAAAGGAAAGCAAGTTGTAATATTCTCTATCCATCTACCTGTCTCCTACTTCTAATATTAAATGTATTCTATCTTCCAAAACAGAAAGTAGTAGAAAAAAATAAGTATTTCCCTGAGGCGATATGTGACCAATTTGTACAGCTGAACTGAAAATGCTAAACTTATACTGATGAATGTGGCATAGGGAGATATTTGCAGATACGTGTGCATTTCAACCTTGTGAGATTTTGGAGGATTTAGAATAAATAGAAGGCAAAACAAATAGAAAACTTAGGCCCGTATTTGGAAGAACATGCATGCAAGTAGTCAAAACCCATAGATAATGATGTAAATGATGTTTCTCAGGTAGTGAAAAGTCATATTCAAAAATGATATTATTGTTATGATACTGATCATAAGGGACTCTTGGAGAAAGCCTTTTTGAGAGATATCTCATTAAATGACAAAGCAAATCATGGAACTCTGTGGAGAGAAAAGCTTCTTAGCAAAGGGAAAAGCAGAAGCTAATCCTCTAAGGTGTCGGAATGCTTTTATGTGTAAACAAAAATAGGAATCCTTTACAGACAGAATTCATGGTGGATTGAGATTACACATATATAAGGAGGTTCAAATATTTGTGGAATAATTGAAAGAAAAAATCACTTCTCCATGAACTTTTAAAGCACCATTATAAAAGATATAGCTAAGAAATCAGTAAATAGTAGAGCTTGTAGTGTATGATATAATCTCTAAGTTTTATTTGTTGTTAAATCTAGAGCAGAGAACAAAAATTCCTCTGATATTAAAAGATAGTATTTTAAAGAAAAGCAAAATAAAGGCAGCATATAAGGCTGCTGGCATGGGCTAAAGATTAAAAGTCTTCATTGAAACAGTGCAGCTTAGAGTTAAGTTGCATGTTCCTCTTGTGATTTAGAAGTTAATCCAGGGTATATATAGTCTCATTGGTCAAAAGTTTCATCAAAGTGTCAACTTCAGATTCATCACAACTCACTTGGCTCTTTGAAAGAAAGAAAATTAATATGTAAAATAATTGCATTTTGCTAGCCTCCATATATTAAAAGATAGCAATCTGTCTTAAAAAATAACTCATGGATTCTTATACAATATCAATAATTCTGCTCTTTCAATAAAAAGCATTTCCCCAAATTACCTGAACACATTTTGAACATCATTCTGAAATTTGATTACTGTGCATATCTGCCTTGAAAGAGATAGGCAACAAGATACTGTTTTACTATATTTGAATGTCAAAGGCATTTAGAAAGTCTGTTTACTTTGCAAGGGTAATAGAGTTTCAATGAAACCCTTGAAATCCATCAGTTTTTTGATTGTATATATTGGTATGCTGAGGACCTATTTATATGAAATTAGAAAGGGAAATATGCTAATGGATTCTCATCTAGGTCCATTCTTGCCTCTGTCATGTTTTTATAATGACAGATAAAATTCACAAATCTTAAAATATGTAATCATAGCCTTTAATCATTGGTAAGAATCTTTAAAACTCACATGATGTAGATCACTGCACCTGGAAGAATAAATCATAATAAATTCATCAGATCTCTTCTGTAAAAAATTTAGATAGAAGTATTTGTTGTCAAAGAAGATGATAGTGTGTTCAAAAGCTTTAACAATTTTCTCTTTCATCCTAATATTTCCTGTGGTTTGTAGGATAACAAGAGCTGCATAAGAATTATTATAGTAGCACCTTTCATGAAACATAGGTTGATGTCGCATCAGCATCTTCTCTAAAATCATTTTTTCTCTCAGATTTTTATAGTATTATAGTCAAACAAAAGGATATTGAGTTAGTAAATAGCTTTCAAATTCTTAGTGAAGAAATTGTGTTTCCAGTTCCTATTTCCTCCTTTTCAATGATAGCGGTGATGTACAGTGCAATCTTTGACTATCAATAAAGGAGACTGCATGTGTCACTCCACAAATATAAATCTGTTTTCAGATGTAAAGTGATGAATCACTTGTAGCAACCACGAAATATTATTCTTAGGTGGTTGATTGACTCAGACACCCAAGTAAGGCCTTCACTGCTGAATATTTTGTAACATGCCTAATACCCTCCTTTCCTTTTCCCTGAATAAAGCGATCCATAAGATAATCATTACAAAAGGTATTGTCATGCTCCCAAAAGTGAAGAGAAGGTAAATATATTTCTCGTGTTTGGGGTAGTGGTGCTAGTTCTTTTATTACCATATGAAATATTCTTCAAAGAGAACAGACACCTCCCCACCCCCGGCATAACTGTACAAAGTATATCATAAGTTTCAGAAGAGAAACAAACAGTTTCCTCACTCTAGGTGACAATTAATTTATATTCTGCGGTATGAAACCCATTACTGCAAGTGAAATTGCAGATTTTAAAAATAGAGTTGAGGACATTATCCCACTATGTACCTATAATCTTGCTTGTGATGAAACATTTAAAGTCATAAAGAGATTAATGCAGAGAGGTGAGGCATGTAAAATGAACTACCATTAAGCCCTTTACTCATTCTCTTTCTAAAATTGAAAAATCTACTTGTCTTGCTTGTAGAATAAACTCAGGAGACGCTCACAGAGCCTTTCACAGAGGACTAGATAAAGCGAACTAATGCCAACAAAAACTGACGAAACTTAGAAACAAACCATATATTCCACTTGGTTACTTTATTAGTAATGAAGAATTCACAGGGAAAGAAGCTTGCAAATTTGGTCAGAAATCCTAGCATTGCCTTACTGCCATTGTACAATCCATGTGATTTTCAAATTAAAATGTTCTTTGAATAAAATATATAAAGGATATATATATATATATATATATATATATTTGTGTGTGTATGTAACTAGAACCATTTTGATACACAAGGTTAAATGATAATGGAAAAATTCGCACTTTGAACTCTCCCAGTTGTTACCATGGAGAATGACTCAGTGATCAACATCCATCTAGAATATAATTAAGAATACCCCATGAATCAAATTTGCCATCACCGTGATTGCCATGAGTCAAAATCAATGAGAGTCCATACAAGATGAAAAAAATACATCCAAAGTGAGATGTTCAAAGAGTTCCTGGAAAATCATAGTCAGAAATATTGATTATTTTCCCATTAACTTTTTGAAACATGTACACACATATGCAAATGTCATTGTACATACATATATTTTTATTTTCTGTACGTTAATCATAGACGCATTGCCTTTAAATTGATTCTGGCTTACAGGGCCCCTGAATAACTGTAGAATGCTCCACGGGGATTCCAAGGCTGTACTTGTGTGCGATTGAAGACGGGCCTACAGTCCTCTTGCTTACGACATGATAGATTTAAACCAACATCCATGCAGTTAGTAGTCAAGTGCTTAATCCGTTGTGCCAACCTGGGATACTTATGGGAGTACACATGCAATTTGTACTAATGTGGAATAGAAACTATCGGCTTTCTTCTAAAGAGTACATTTTAAAGATGCAGAGTAGTTAAACTTTATTTTCCTGCTATTTTCTGAAGAATCAAAGGCATAATTAATTCAAGTCCAAGTGACTAAAGAAATAATGATACCCTATTCACATATCCCATATAATGGTTGTTAATGAAAAACAAAGAACTTACTTCACACATGCAATCAACACACTCAGCATGCATACCTTCTTTTCATTCAAAGATCCTTATATCCCTTCTGTAGTCAAGTCTTCTCCTTTCCAGGTTGGGATAAAAAAAGCATAGACTTATTTGAAATACAAACTTGTTGACGGCTATCTATATCTTACAGGGTGGATTTGAAAGACTCTCTGAGAATATCCTTTCTAATAGTGATACAGTCCCTAAGGTTATCCTAAATAAAGCAGAATATACCGTCAATAGTGAAACTTTGTCAGTATTTTTTAAAAGTGAGAATAAAAACTGAGAAAAATTTGTAGTTGCTTTTGAACTGATCTGTGCATGTGTTCTATGGAAGAACAATATGCTCTCTCTCCAAACATAGCTGGAGGATATGCTCCTACTGTTTTCTTGCTTCCAACTAGTTTCTAGCCCCCCCTCCCAAAATAACAAACAATTCTACAGAGTCCTTGCCAAAAATCAAACTTTATGAAGACAACCTCTCATTTTGGAAATAATTAAACACATAATGGTTTTCTCTAGTCAGAAATATGTGATAAAGTAGAAACATAATGTGATGCTAAGATAGTTTAACAAATATATTACAGTGTGCACCACACCCTGAGGAAATGTCATTTGATGAAACATTCTTAATGCATGAAAGAGGCACAACTTTTGTAAAGTAAAAATATTATAAAGGGAATGGACAAATTAAGGAGTAATACTTATCCTCTTTCAATTATAGGTCTTTAGTCTATTATTTTTTTCTAATCTCTTTATTGGGGACTCATATGTCTCTATATCTATATTCATTTCTATATCTATATCATCTATATATCTATTTATCTATATCTATATATCTATATCTATATCATCTATAAGCTCCAAGCACGTTTGCAGACATGCTTCTGTCCTCATTCTCCAAATCTCTGTTTTTCCACTTCAGCCCTCGATATCAGCCTTTCATTCCTCCCCCTTTCTCCCCACTCTGTGCCCCTCCACCCCTCAATACTTTATAAATTATTATTATCTTGTCATATCTTACATTGCCTGATGTCTCCCTTCACCCACTCCTTTACTGTCTATCTTCCAGATAGGAGATTATGTATAGTTCTTGGTAATTGACTCCCCTTCCCTACCCTACCTTCCCAGGAACCCTATTCTCACCACTGATCCTGGGGGGTTCATCTGTCCTAGGTTCCCTGTAGGTTCCATTTCCTATCTGTACCAGTGTACTTCTTTCAGTCCAGTTGGATTTGTAAGGTAGAATTGGAATCATGATAGTTGGGGGAGGAAGCCTTCAAGAACTAGAGGAAAGTTGTATGTTTCATCGCTATCCCACTGCACCCTGGCTGGCCGTATCCTCCCTGTGACTCTTCTGTTAGGGGGTATGCAATTGCCCACAAATGGGTCTTAGGTCTCCACCCTGTCTCCCCCTCATTTGCAGTGATGTGCTTGTTGTTCTTTG
The DNA here is from genome assembly GCA_004026705.1 of Nesogale talazaci. Classification (NCBI taxonomy): domain Eukaryota; kingdom Metazoa; phylum Chordata; class Mammalia; order Afrosoricida; family Tenrecidae; genus Nesogale; species Nesogale talazaci. Next base: position 57,359 of record PVJH01012390.1, read on the forward strand.
ATGCTTGATACCTGTTCCCTTCAAACCCTAGTGATCACACAGACTGGTGGGCTTCTTCCATGTGGGCTTTGCTGTTTCTGCACTGAATGGCCACTCGTTTACCTTCAAGACTTTAAGGCCCCAGATGCTTTATCCTTTGGTAGCTGAAAACCATCAGTTTCTTCCACTCTGTTGGCCTCTGCACCCACTTAGTGTGCTCTTTAAAATAGAAAATTCAAGTTCATAAATAAAGCTCTATCTTCCCCTGAAGAAAAAGAAATGAATGAATTTCTGAGAGAGACTCATATTGATAGTCACCAAACCAAACCTTCAGTCTTTGTGTCAAATCTGAATCAAAGTCAATTAAGATGCATAGTAATATTCAAGAATATAATAGAATTACTCCATAGAATTTTTATGTAAGTAGACTGCCTCATCTTTCTACAGCAGAAAAACTGGTGGGTTTGAACTTCCAACCTTCTACTTAGTATCCCAGTGTACCACCAAGGCTCCTCCCATTGTTAAAGCATTTTTAATATTGTTCACAAAAATTATCACATAAATTCAGTTTGTGTACATGAGGTGCATGCACAGAACTTAAGGCAGTAAGAAATCACATTATAAAAATAAGCAATGAGGAATCAAACATTACTGGGTTGTATAAAAAATAAGAGTAAATCCCAACTGAAAATATTTTCGGAAGTGACATTAGTCTGACATTAAATTCAAGTTAAAATAAAATATATTTATTCAATGTCAATGTCAAAATGTATTTGCCTTTTGTAGAATAAAATATCTACTAGTACAGAAGGAACCATCTCAGCTATATTTCATTATTTCTTGGGAGTCTTTGTTGCTGAGAAGAATTAATAGGTCAGTCGTCAGAATGAGCAAGCAAATGGAAGACTGAGTTGGCCTACTACAAAAGCAATGTAGGCTGGAAGTTTTCTGTAAGATAAGATTTTATGCTCCCTAAATATTTTTCAAAGTTTTGTAATTGACCTTCAAATTTCACCTTTGAGAATTCATCAGCATCTTAATCTATTTAGAGGACTATATAATGAACTGAGGATAATCTTACCATAAAATATGAAAATGCAAAAAAAATAAAAAGGTTTTATGGGACTAATATAGGACATATAGTTGGAAGAAAATTAAGTGAAAGAATAGCATAGTACTCTTTGAAATTTTACAGAGATTTTTAGTGAACTCACACAGAAGCACAGCATATCAGTAAAGAATATATTTCTGCAAATTTCTAAGGACATGACTGCTTCTCCGAAGTTCGGTACAGCACCTCCAGAGAGTGAAGAGTGATCAATGAAAGGGTCTCATCTAAAACGTTCTCTGCTGGTAAAGTTGATGCCAAGACCAGTCAATATCTTGAACTCTAGTCTTCTTCTTTTTTTTTTTTTCCTTAAAGGGCAGTCAGTGGTCCTGAATATAGAGTGGTGAGTAATATGTGGTTTGGCATTTTAAAATTCAGGCTGAATAGCTGGGCTATCATCTTAAATGATACTCACAATGTACAGGGCTTCTTCGAAATGCCATTTGAATTATGTTTCGATCACCCCGTGAGTCAAAGTCAACAGGAAATGCCATGAAAATTTTCACACCAAACTGCCTTTATCAAAAGATTTCTTAAAATCAGAGCTGCTCCTTTAGAGTAGAAAAACAGGTTATATTGTCTCTTTGGTGAATGCTAATGCCATTTTTATTGTCAAATAGATTGTTATTTATGCTTCTATCTCCTAATACCCAAGCCTACTGTCAGAAACTAGTGAGGGTAATGTACGTCACTACAAGGAGTCCTGGTTACTTAGGGTTACTCATTGGTTGCTAGCTGCAAGCTCAGCAGTTTTAAGCCCTGTCATTCAGTGGGAGAAAGACAGGCTGTTTAGTCAGATAAAGTTTAAGAGTCTTGGAAAACCAGAGGGGCAGTTTGTCGACCTTGTCTTATATATAGGTTGCTAAGAATTCACAGTGATTCCATGACTGGGAAAATGTTTTTTGTTTTATGCGGTTTTTCTCTTGTTCTTAAATGACATTCAGCTACTTTTTGGAAAATATTTTCACAAGTAACAAACTTAAATTAATAATTTCAGCAAGCTAATATATTTCTATCATTCTGCATTTCACAGATATGCTGCTGGTGTTAGATGCCCTCAGGATGTTGTTGCTAGTTCCCACCCACAGCAACCCTCTGCCCAATAGAAGGAAAGTTGCTTGCTCCTGGACCATCCTCACAATTGTTCCTGTGCTTGAGTACATTGGAGCAGCCACCATGTCAATCCAGCTCTTTGACGGCCTTCCTCCTTTTTGCAGCCTATCTACTTTACCAAACATGTATCCTTCTCCAGGGACTGTATCTCCTAACCACACATATCCAAATATGTAAGGTGAAGACTCACCATCTTTCCCTCAAGCTGTATTTCTTCCAACACAGATGGTTTCCTTCTTTTGGCAGCCCATGGTACCTTTAATATTCTTTGCCAGTATCACTATTCAAACCCATCAATTCTTCCCCAATCTTCCTTATTTAATAACTAATTTCCACATGTGTATTTCATAATAGAAAACAGTATGGCTTGATTCAGACTACCATAATACTCAAAATAACAACCTCACTTTTCTGAGCAATGAAGAGGTCTTGCACAGAAGATTGACCCAATGAAATCCGTCATTTGATCTCATGGCAGTGCGTTCTATGAACATTTATTGTGGATGCAAGCAAGACAAAATCCTTGACAACTTCAATCTTTTCTCTATTTATTATGATGCCTATTGATCCAGTTGTGAAGATCTTGCTCTCCCTTCCTCTCTGGTGATTGGATCAGCGTTTGGCTGCCTTAGCTAGTTCTGTGCCAAAATTATCTGTGGGACATTCAACCAGTGGGTTACATGAGGTTCCTTTGGGATCTGCGTCTCCACACTTCTGTTGTATACATTGTTTGAACTTGAGGTCGTTGGATCCTGTCATCTGACTGATTGTCAGTGATCCCCTTCCCCCATGTCCCTCTACCCACACTGTTGCTGCTTCTGGTTGGACTGCCTCCATCGTTCTATGGAAGACTCATCTGCCTGATTCCACAACCTTGATCCAAGCAACCCTCTTAATTTTAGGTACTTCCAGTATATTAACTGTTTCATGGAAGAGAGTTAAACTGAGCTCTCTGTACTGCTGTGTGGAGTACTTTGCTGTTATATTCATTCATGCTGTATATATCTCTATCTTTATATCTCTATCTTTATTTTATCTCTTTCTCTATCCTCTCTATCTCTGTCTAAATAAAAACAAAAGTGTCCTGCTTTTGTTTCTCTAGAGAACCCTGCCTAACACAATTGGTACTGGGAGTGGTTCTAGAGCAGTAGTTCTTAACCTTCCTAATGCCATGCTCCTTTAATATAGTTCCTCATGTTTTGGTGACCCCCAACTATAAAATGATGTCTGCTTCTCCTTCGCAACTGTTATTTTACTACTGTTTTAACTGTAATATTGATATTTGTAGGATATATTTTCATTGTTGCATATTGAAATTGATTAAGGCATAGTGATTAGTCACATAACAATATGTAATTATATGTTGTAAAATATTTATTTATTTTTTTGGGGGGGGGCATCACTGCTCTTGGTGGTGGGAGGTAGGAGGCCCAGCCCCACTGCTGGAATTGAACCTCCATCCCAGTGGGCCGCAGTCCCGCACACAACCACTACACCACCCACTACACCACCGGGGCTCAGCTCGAAATATTTATTTTTAATTACAAATAGATGCAATTTTGTCTTTAAGGATGGGGTAGAAAGGGTAGCAATCTTATTATAACAATAAACGACACTGCTACTTTCATAATAGTATTCTTAGGAAGCCAACATCATTGAGCCCTGGTGGCATAGTGGTTGTATGCAGGATTGTGGCCCACAGGGTTGACGGTTCAAATCCAGCAGCAGATCTCAAGGAACAAGGCTGGGCTTCCTACTCCCACCAGGGCAGAGATGCCACAAAAAAAATAAAAAAAGAAGCCAACATCAGTGCGGAGTTTAGCATAGCTTCTTTCTCAACAGATCAGACAATCTTGAGGGATCTTTGCAAGAGCACTCTGAAGAATATATTCCACAACAAGGTACTTCTATATTTAGACTTGACAACCAATATCTGGAAAACTATTTCACAAAGATATGAAGTTGGAAATAGAAGAAGAAGGGACAACACTGTCTTAGACAGAACAGGATATGACTGCACACATAGGTTCCAGAATTTTGTGGCTGGCATTGTAGAGAAATCAGTTCTTGCTGCATCACTGTTAATAGGTTCAATGAAGTCCTCTTGTCCTGTCTCAGAAACATCTTCAAATTTCACTGTGAATGGGATTCTGGCAAGTGCAAATTGGGTGTCAGACAGATTTAGTGTGATGACATTTCCTCTGCAAGCATGTGCAAGTGTTCTTTCACAGAAATTATCATCATAATCTTTTTTTCTGGTTCAATATCATGTTCCTCAAAATATGCAGATAAGGTAGAAAACATGTAAATTTTATTTTCATCATTTTTTGCCAAATTTGAAGTTTCATTTGAAATGATCAAATATTTTCAGACAACTTGAGGTATAGTGCATTTGGGTGTTCCAGTGATAAATTTAACTCATTCAAATTGCAAAGATATCAACCAAGTAAGATATTTTCTGCAGTTTACTTTTATTTATCTTTGAACTACAGTCTTGTTTTTAGATTTAAAAAAAAAACATTTTGAGTTCATCACGAAGTTCAAAAACACATTTTACAACTTTTACTCTTGACCATCCTCTCGCTTCAGTGTGAAATAGCAGAGCATTATTTGGCACATCCAACTCATTACACACCTGTGAAAAAAGTCAACTGTTTGGAGAGCTCACCTTTAAAAAATTGACAGAGCTTATCATACTTTTCATTGCTTTTATAACTTTTGTGGCAGAGCCTAAATTGCTAATATTTGCAGATGACTCGTGAAGTTAGTTCTGATGACTTTTGGTGACTCATTCAGTACCAAAGGTTGAAATCCAGATTGACAACCTAACATTGCTGGAGCACCATCTATGCAAAAAACACAAACCTTTTCCTAAGAGATCTTATGCTCTTTCAGAAAAGAACCATGTCAAATACATCATGTGCATTAGTTGTCATTTCAAGAGGTTTGCAAAAAAGGAAACTCATCTTTAAATCACCATCATTGACATACCTCACGTAAATCAGTAATCATGAACAGCTTGCCCTGTTTATAGACTCATCCAGCTGGATGCTATATATTGGAAGTTGAGCAGATTTAATTTCCTGCATTACCTGATCAAGAACTTCAACAGATATGCCATCTATTTCTCTGTAGACAGTATCATTAGATAAGGAAGTTACACTCGATTTTGTCACAAACTCCTCTCTGATCATAACTCAGACAATGTCTTTGGTCACAGGCAACAATAAATCCTCAGAAATAGTGTGAGGTTTCATAGCTCTGGTGATTCTGAGTGCCACAAAATATGAAGCTTCAATGGCTTCTATGTTTTGTTTGTGGTACTTGTCACCAGTGCCAAATCTGGCTTTCTTGAGTCCATCAGCTTTGCTTCAAAAATAGTTGGTATCCTTGCCAGCAACCAAGGATGCTTGCTATCAAAATGACATTTTAGTTTGTTTGGCTTCAAAGATTCACCTAATAGAACTTCCAAACAAATAACACATTGCAGTTTCTTAATTCCTGCTGTAATTATTCTAAATATTCTAAAAGTCCTCACTTCATTTTCTTTTCTTAATGTCTTCTCAACACAATCCATTGTCCTGGGATGATTTGCTAATGAAAATAATATATAACAATAGCTTTATTTATACAAAATATGAGACATGGCATAGTTCAGTCAATACAGTTCATTAAAGTTTCCTATGATTTACCATTATCCTTTTTTTTTTAATACCTGTTGTTTTCAAAAGGTGTGTGGGGGGGTAGTATTCACATCTACCACAACTGAATGTGAAAAGGATGGCCAGCGTCCAGATTAAGTTCCCATAGTGTGTGTATGTGTGTGTGTGCATGCGCACGCAGTAGTTGATGACTTCACAGTGCATGATTTTACATTTACCTAGTAATTATAATTCATGATGTGTCATTTTACCTCTAACATTGCTGCATCCAACACAACAGTGCTTTTAACAGAGTAGCTGCTTTCAAAGGAGCAACTCCTTTCTATACCATAGCTGCTCTCTACACAATAGCTGCTCTATACTGGTGACAGCTCTGCATAAGTACATTATGGCACCATCCTTGTCACACACACCTGTATTTGTACAAGGTGTATGTTATGGGGTTGGCACAATGATGTCATCACACTGTGCACTCATATGTGGTTGTAACTGCATGTGGGCAGACCCACCAGAAGAGGGAAGAACAGTGTTCTCAGTTCCTAAGACAGTTGACAATATGTGTTTTCTAAGTTGCAGGTGACCCCTGTGAAAGCGTCTTTTGACTCCCAAAAGGGATCATGACCCACAGGCTGGGAACTGCTGTGATAGCCATAAAAGATCACAAATATGGGCTTCTCAAATTGGCTTTCCAGCCTGATTAGGCTTAACATCCCTGCTAACACTATCTCTACCCCTACAGACATGAACAAGTCTGCCAATATTACTAGCATGGGTGGTGTAAATCCTTGGTGTGAAGTAGCATAGCTAATGGCCACAGGATCGCCACCAATAGATGAAGTGCTGGTGAGAGAAGAAGCTCTGCATAATGTTGTGTTTGATCTTCTTCAGCAGTTTTTTCAGGATGAAAAGAATAGGGAAGCTGGTGTGCTGGTCCTCCTCACAATAGAACATGTAATCAAGGAAAGGGATAATCTCAAAACCTCAGAAGCACATCTCAAGGGCCTAATAACAGACCTAAAAGTGTCTGCATGTACTAAAATTGGTGTCTTCTCCAGTAACATTGCTGATATTGCCAACAACCGAATCCAGAGTCTCATCATATGAGTAGCTGAATTAGTGTCTAGAGCAGTGTTTGATATTAGAGGAAAGGCATTAATTGGAAACAGCTGGGACCCTGAAAAATGGGAAGGGAACACATGGGTTGATGATCCAGAAAAGTAGTATCTTGAGCTTCTAGAGTCCATTAAAACACCCCGCTCCATAGTCTGCCCCTCCCACCTGAGGGGGTTAAGCTACCATGAGTTCAACAGCCCCCACCTGAGCAGCTTAACTGCACAACGTGAAAGAGCAGGTGGCTCTGCATCCGAAGCACTGCCCGGGGAAATGCCTGGCGAGACATTGCTGAGAACCTC